>CM076572.1:531122196-531273777 GCA_034641835.2 Pinus albicaulis
GGAATTATGTTATTGCAGAAAACTAACCCTTGACCCCTTAACCCTTGACCCCTTAAACCCTAATTCCTAACCACTAAACCCTTAACCCCCTAAACCTTAAACCTCTAAACCCTTAACCCCTAACCCATTTACCCCCACTAAACCTCTAAATCCCTAACCCATTTAACCCCTAAACCCTTAACCCCTACCCCTAACACGTTAACCCCTAACCCATTTAAGCACCTAAACCCCAAAACCCCTAACTCTTAACCCCTAAAATGCTTAACTGCTAAATCCCCTAACCCCCTAAACCTCTAAACTAATCCTAACCCATTTAACCCCCTAAACCTCAAAACCCCTAACCCCTTAAACCCTAATTCCCAACCCATAACCCTTGACCCCTTAAACCCTATTTCCTAACCCCTAAACCCTTAACCCCTAACCCCTTAAACCCCAATTCCCAACCCCTAACCAATTCAATACCATAAACCCCTAAAAACCTAACCCATTTAAGTGTTTATTCCATTTAACCCCAAAAACCCTAACCCCTAACCCCTAAAATCCTTCACTGCTAAATCCCCTAAACCTATAAACCTATAAACCATTTAACCCCCTAAACCCTAAACCTCTAAACCCTTAACCCCTAACCCCTTAAACCCTAATTCCCAACCCCTCACCAATTCAACAACCTAAACCCCTAAAAACCTAACCCATTTAACCCCATTAACCCCTAACTTCTAACCCCTAAAATCCTTAACTGCTAAATCCCCTAACCCCCTAAACCTCTAAACCAACCCTAACCCATTTAACCCCCTAAACCCTAATCCTATAACCCCTTAAACCCTAATTCCCAACCCATAACCCATTCAACCCCTTAAACACCTAAACCTCTAACCCATTAACCCTTGACCCCTTAAACACTAATTCCTAACCCCTAACCCATTTAACCCCCTAAACCCTAAACCTCTAAACCATTAACCCCTAACCCATTTAACCCCTAAACAATAAACCTCTAAACCCTTAACCCCTACCCTTAACTCGTTAACCCCTAACCCATTTAAGACCTTAAACCCCAAAACCCCTAACCCCTTAAACCCTAATTACCAACCCATAACCCTAGACCCCTTAAACACTAATTCCTAACCCCTAAAACCTTAAACCCTAATTCCCAACCCCTAACCAATTCAACACCGTAAACCCCTAAAAACCTAACCCATTTAAGTGTGGATTCCATTTAACCCCCAAAACCCTAACCCCTAACCCCTAAAATCCTTCACTGCTAAATCTCCTAACCCCCTAAACCTCTAAACTTGTAACCCATTTAACCCCCTAAACCCTAAACCTCTAAACCCTTAACCCCTAACCCCTAAAACCCTAATTCCCAACCCCTAACCAATTAGACACCCTAAACCCCTAAAAACCTAACCCATTTAACCCCATTAACCACTAACTTCTAACCCTTAAAACCCTTAACTGCTAAATCCCCTAACCCCCTAAACCTCTAAACCAACCCTAACCCATTTAACCCCTAAACCCAAAACCTATAACCCCTTAAAACCTAATTCCCAACCCATAACCCATTCAACCCCTTAAACACCTAAACCTCTAACCCATTAACCCTTGACCCCTTAAACACTAATTCCTAACCCTTAACCCATTTAACCCCCTAAACCCTAAACCTCTAAACCCTTAACCCCTAAACCATTAACCCCATAATTAACCCATTTAACCCCCTAAACCCTAAACCTCTAAACCCTTAACCCCTAAACCATTAACCCCATTATGGGGTTAATGGGTTAGGGGTTAAGGGTTTAGAGGTTATAGGGGATTAGGGTAAGGAATTAGTGTTTAAGGGGGTCGAGGGTTGTGGCAATGCTTTCAGAGTGTTTAAGTTGAAAGAGACCATGGTTGAATTAGGTTCAAGGGAGTTAACAGTTTTTGAGATTTACTTGAGTTTAGGAGATTTAGGAGGTTGGGAGATTGCGTGCACAAGGAGTTAGAGGTGAAACAAGTATGAGGTTAATCAGTGGGGAATTTTCAAGAGGTTGAGAGTGATAGAATTGAGGTCAGAGGCCAGAGGATAAGGTTGAGATTAATTTTTCAGGAGTTTAAGTACAGTAGGAGTTAAATGGGTTACAGGAATTTAGAGGTTGTTAGTTGTGAATTAGGGTTTTGGGGGTTAAATGGAATCCACACTTAAATGGGTTAGGTTTTTAGGGGTTTACGGTGTGGAATTGGTTAGGGGTTGGGAATTAGGGGCTTAAATGTGTTAGGGGTAGGGGTTAAGGGTTTAGAGGTTTAGGGTTTAAGGGTTAAATGGGTTAGGGGTTTAGAGGTTTAGTGGGGGTAAATGGGTTAAGGGTTAAGGGTTTAGAGGTTTAGGGTTTAGGGGGTTAAGGGTTTAGGGGTTAGGAATTATGGTTTAAGGTGTCAAGGGTTATGGGTTTGGAATTAGGGTTTAAGGGGTTAGAGGTTAAGGGTTTAGAGGTTTAGGGTTTAGGGGGTTATATGGGTTACAAGTTTAGAGGTTTAGGGGGTTAGGGGATTTAGTAGTGAAGGATTTTAGGGGTTGGGGGTTAGGGTTTTTGGGGTTAAATGGAATCCACACTTAAATGGGTTAGGTTTTTAGGGGTTTAGGGTGTTGAATTGGTTAGGGGTTTTGGGGTTTAAGGGCCTAAATGGGTTAGGGGTTAATGGGTTAGGGGTAGGGGTTAAGGGTTCAGAGGTTTAGGGTTTAGGGGTTAAATGGGTTAGGGGTTTAGAGGTTTAGTGGGGGTAAATGGGTTAGGGGTTAAGGGTTTAGAGGTTTAGGGTTTAGGAGGTTAAATGGGTTAGGGGTTAGGAATTAGGGTTTAAGGGGTCAAGGGTTAAGGGGTTAAAGGTTTAGGTGTTTAAGGGGTTGAATGGGCTATGGGTTGGGAATTAGGGTTTAAGGGGTTATAGGTTTAGGGGGTTAAATTGGTTAGGGTTGGTTTATAGGTTTAGGAGGTTAGGGGATTTAGCAGTTAAGGATTTTAGGGGTTAGAACTTAGGGGTTAACGGGTTAGGGGTAGGGGTTAAGGGTTTAGAGGTTTAAGGTTTAGGGCGTTAAATGGGGTAGGGGTTAAGAATTAGGGTTTAAGGGGTCAAGGATTAAGGGGTTAGAGGTTTAGGTGTTTAAGGGGTTGAATGGGTTATGGGTTGGGAATTAGGGTTTAAGGGGTTATAGGTTTAGGGGTTTAGGGGATTTAGCAGTTAAGGATTTTAGAGGTTAGAAGCTAGGGGCTAATGGAGTTAAATGGGTTAGGTTTTTAGGGGTTTAGGGCGTTGAATTGGTTAGGGGTTCAGAATTAGGGTTTTAGGGGTTAGGTGTTAAAGGTTTAGAGGTTTAGGGTTTAGGGGGTTAAATGGGTTATAGGTTTAGAGGTTTAGGGGTTTAGGGGATTTAGCAGTGAAGGATTTTAGGGGTTAGGGGTTAGGGTTTTGGGGGTTAAATTGAATCCACACTTAAATGGGTTAGGTTTTTAGGGGTTTATGGTGTTGAATTGGTTAGGGGTTGGGAATTAGGGTTTAAGGGATTAGGGGTTAAGGGTTGAGGGGTTAGGAATTAGGGTTTAAGGGGTCAAGGGTTATGGGTTGGGAATTAGGGTTTAAGGGGTTAGGGGTTTTGGGGTTTAGGGGCTTAAATGGGTTAAGGGTTAACTGGTTAGGGGTAGGGGTTAAGGTTTTAGAGGTTTAGGGTTTAGGGGTTAAATGGGTTAGGGGTTTAGAGGTTTAGTAGGGGTAAATGGTTTGGGGGTTAAGGGTTTAGATGTTTAGGGTTTAGGGGGTTAAGGGTTTAGGGGTTAGGAATTAGGGTTTAAGGGGTCAAGGGTTATGGGTTGGGAATTATAGTTTAAGGGGTTAGGGGTTAAGGGTTTAGAAGTTTAGGGTTTAGGGGGTTGAATGGGGTATAGGTTTAGAGGTTTAGGGGGTTACAAGATTTAGCAGCGAAGGATTTTAGGGTTTAGTGGTTAGGGTTTTGGGGGTTAAATGGAATCCACACTTAAATGGGTTTTGTTTAGGGGGTTAAATGGGGTTACCCCAGTTAGGAATTAGGGTTTAAGGCGTCAAGGGTTAAGGGGTTAGAGGTTTAGGTGTTTAAGGGTTTGAATGGGTTATGGGCTGGGAATTAGGGTTTAAGGGGGTATAGGTTTTGGGTTTAGGGGGTTAAATGGGTTAGGGTTGGTTTAGAGGTTTAGGGTTTAGGGGGTTAGGGGATTTAGCAGTGAAGGATTTTAGGGGTTAGGGGTTAGGGTTTTGGGGGTTAAATGGAATCCACACTTAAATGGGTTAGGTTTTTAGGGGTTTACGGTGTTGAATTGGTTAGGGTTGGGAATTAGGGCTTAAGGGTTTAGGGGTTAGGAATTAGGGTTTAAGGGGTCAAGGGTTATGGGTTGGGAATTAGGGTTTAAGGGGTTAGGGGTTTTGGGGTTTAAGGGCTTAAATGGGTTAGGGGTTAACGAGTTAGGGGTAGGGGTTAAGGGTTTAGAGGTTTAGCATTTAGGTGTTAAATGGGTTAGGGGTTTAGACATTTAGTGGGGGTAAATGGGTTAGGGGTTAAGGGTTTAGAGGTTTAGGGTTTAGGGGGTTAATGGGTTAAGGGTTAGGAATTAATGTTTAAGGGGTCAAGGGTTAATGGATTAGAGGTTTAGGTGTTTAAGGGGTTGAATGGGTTATGGGTTGGGAATTAGGGTTTAAGGGGTTATAGGTTTAGGGTTTAGGGGGTTAAATGGGTTAGGGTTGGTTTAGAGGCTTAGGGGGTTAGGGGATTTAGTAGTTAAGGATTTTAGGGGTTAGAAGTTAGGGGTTAATGGGGTTAAATGGGTTAGGTTTTTAGGGATTTAGGGTGTTGAATTGGTTAGGGGTTGGGAATTAGGGTTTAAGGGGTTAGGGGTTAAGGGTTTAGAGGTTTAGGGGGTAGGGGGTTAAATGGGTTATAGGTTTAGAGGTTTAGGGGATTTAGCAGTGGAGGATTTTAGGGGTTAGGGGTTAGGGTTTTGGGGGTTAAATGGAATAAACACTTATATGGGTTAGGTTTTTAGGGGTTTAGGGTGTTAAATTGGTTAGGTGTTGGGAATTAGGGTTTAAGGGGTTAGGGGTTAGGAAATAGGGTTTAAGGGGTCAAGGGTTATGGGTTGGGAATTAGGGTTTAAGGGGTTAGGGGTTTTGAGGTTTAGGGGGTTAAATGGGTTAGGATAGGTTTAGAGGTTTAGGCGGTTAGGGGATTTAGCAGTTAAGTATTTTAGGGGTTAAGAGTTAGGGGTTTTGGGGTTTAGGTGCTTAAATGGGTTAGGGATTTAGAGGTTTAGTGGGGGTAAATGGGTTAGGGGTTAAGGGTTTAGAGGTTTAAGGTTTAGGGGGTTAAGGGTTTAGGGTTTAAGGGGTCAAGGGTTAGTTTTCTACAATAACATAATTCTCCAATCCCATACACTTCTGCTTGGAATGTCACACTTAACATTCATTTCCTTTTCGGATAATATTCTTTATCCCCTTACATCCATACCTAGGAAAATAAATTTCATTTCAATTTAATCTTGTGAAACTAAAGTGGAATATAGGAGGACCCATTCCAAGAAGGGCATCTCACTCAATGTTCAAATAATATTGTTCATTCCCTTACATCCATACCTAGGAAAATAGACTTCCTTTCAAGTTAATTGTGTGAAACTAAAGTGGAAGATAAAGTGACCCATTCCAAGAAGCTCATCTCACTTCAAAAATTTCTCGAGATTTCCAAGAATTGATAACGATATTAAGGTGCTATGCATTGTCTCCTTTATCACCTCATTGCATTTAGTCAATTGTTTTTTAAATTTAAATTTATACATTAATTTCAAAAAAAATATTATATAAATTATATATAGTTGTTTTTATTTTTATTTATGTTTTAGAATTTTATTTTATTTATATTAATATATCAATTAGTTTTATATAAAAATATTTTTAGTTTTTTATATAACATTGATATTACAAAATATTGTAACAAATTTTATTTAATTAAATCTTCATGTATTTTTTATCATTAATAATAATAAAATAATTTTAAATAAAATTATAATTTTATTATTTTATATCATTTTTTAATTTTAATAAAGTACTATTTAAATTATATAACGTACCAATTCTAAAAACTTAAAATTTTTTGTGTTTAATTATAGGAATAAAACTCTCGGATGAGAGTTTTTAAAACTCTCATACGAGAGTTTTTAAAACTCTCATACGAGAGTTTTTAAAACTCTCATACGAGAGTTTTTAAAACTCTCACCCGAGAGTTTTTAAAACTCTCATACGAGAGTTTTTAAAACTCTCATACGAGAGTTTCTAAACTCTCATACGAGAGTTTTCTAAACTCTCGGCCGAGAGTTTCAACGTGTAAACTCTCGGGCACAAACTCTCGTCCGAGAGTTTTTTAAACTTTCGACCGAGAGTTTGGCCGTGCATTTAAATGTAGCTTTAGGCGGGTTAAACTCTCGGTCGAGAGTTTTCTAAATTTCTCGTCCGAGACATTATCTCGGCCGAGAGTTTCTGGTCAACAAAAAACAAAGAAAATTTTTCAGTTTTCAGGAACCTACAACTTTGGAGGGGCAGAACACCTACAAAAACAAAATGTTATATATCGGACAAAGTACCATTAGATTCATCTCTGAATCTAGTTTCTGATGATATGAGATTTGTGGAGTTTCATTAAAAAATTCAATTTTTTATTAATTTTTTACTAAATTGTGTCACTGTGGAATTTCATTGTTCGAAAAATTGCACTGAATGAAAATTCAATAACTTTCAAATGAGGACACCAAAAAATTCAAAAAAATCATACTGCACTTCCTCTCCCTGTCTACTTCAAAGGGTACTCTCATTTTTCTTATTGATGATCACATTGAAAAGAAAATCAAAGGATGATAAAATGTACTAAAACATCACTGTTTTTTTGTCTTCGTCCATTTCAAAAAATAATAAAAAATAGTGATTTAATCCGAAAATTACCGAAAAATAGTCTGTGCACTAGTGCAATATATGCAGATTATGATGCTATGGTTTTTTTCCAAAAATGAATAACCTTCCCTAAAAAAAGTAAAGCATAATAAAGTGACTATTTATGTTTGCCTAAAAATTTCAAGTATATGCAGTTAGTAAACAAGAAATTTACCCCTCTATATGTCAATTTAAAAAAAAATAAAAATATGGGTATGGAGGTAAGACAATTCTCTACAATTATTGTTTTTATGTCAAAGCATAATTTGCAATAAAAATATGAGTTTAGTGGAGTTGAAGTTGAAAATCATAGAAAATTACAATTTTCAACGTCAAAAAAGGTTAAAAAGTGTTTCCCAACTTCACATTTTCACCCTTGAATACTCATTTTATTGCATGACCAATCTCATTACATAGCATATCAAAGTCACAAATGTCTATTACAAGAGTTGAGAGTTCTATAGCTATCTCCAAAAATCGAATCCTAATGAGCTATTTCTCTACCTTATTTATCCTAAAGAGTAGCTACCAACAGCTCCCTAAAAAGTAGGTGATTTTTCCCCTTGGAATTCGAGAGAAGTGGAGCTTTGATTCCCTTAATATTCCACTTGCTTGGCTGCCTTTGATTTCGAGTTGTTGGAGTAGAATCTCAAGGATCCCTTGACCACCTTTAGGAGTTAAGGAGGTGGTCAAACCCCCTATAATCACTCCTTGTTGTCTAATTTGAGCTATGATTACACAATATTAAGAAAAAATGGCATATCTTTGTGATTATCCTGCATTTAAACCATATTAGGCATTCAAAGTATGACAACTATTAATTCACCATCTACACTAAGCAACATATGACCATAATGAAATTAAATGTGAGAAAGAGAGACTCATAAGGCTAAAAAGGTGACAATTAACCCCTTAAAAGATACCTAATGATGGTTCTCATCAAGTACTAAAATAATTACATATCTATGTGAACAATATATTTTATATATGTATACACATGATTTTTTTTAATTAATGTTTTTTAAATGTTATACATAAACTTTGTGTGAAGCATTAAAATAATTACACATTTCTTTCACACCAGAGTTGGAATTCGGCGGGAATTTTTCTCGTCATAGGTCATTTTGAATGTATTTTAAGTTTAAAAAATTTAAATGAACGTTTTTTGTGATGTGTTTTGAAATATGTAGAACTTATTTTTGATGTTTTACTTTTCTAAGAAAAATTTATTACTATCTTATCTTAAACAACTGAGAGGCACCAGCAAGTATGATATGGGTGACTCAATTTCTCAGAGTTCGTTTGTCTTTTATTATAGGCAAGTGTGTCCCACATTTTTTATTTTATATATTTTAATATATTAAATTGGAAAGGACCCCTTGTTTCAAAGGGAGCATTGAATGCAGGTAGTCACATGGTAAAGAACTTAATGGATGTTGCTCTCAGTGACCTTTTTTTTCTACTACTCGGTGGATTGTCCTCTTGTTTAGATATCCATGTATATATTCTCTACCTTCTTTTCTCCTTGGAAAATAAATGGGACTTTTATATGGTTATCTTATTATGTATTTGTCTACAGAACTTATCTACAATTTCCATAGTTTAACAATATACATTTTTATGTTGGGTTGCTTTGTTTTAATTATTTGAGATGTTAGTGAGATTTATATACTAGTTTAAATATGTTTGGGAAAGCAGTTATATAGTACCTATAGGAAAAAGTATACCAAAGTGGTAGTTGGGGAAGCAATTTTTTTCTTGTGCAATGATTCATCTACAAAACTCCTTAGAATCCACTAGCTGGCACTAAGACCTATGTCGATGACAACATGTGGATGACAACACATTGTAGATGGCACTCGACTACGCTTATGGCTTTGAAGGCACAAAATGAACTCCAATACAATAGGGTGGAGTGTGATTTGACCCTAATAATGTGTAGGCCTATGATTCCCATGTGTGACATTTCCCAACTCAATTAAATTAACAAACAATAAAAAAACATCATTTAACCTCCTAACATATCTTAGAACACACACACACACACAATTAATATTAATATATATACATATTAATATAAATTTCACTATTTTCCATTGTTTAATAAATCCAATAAACTCGAGCATAATCTTCACCTGTCATAACAATGCATTTGTAATATTATAACGATTACACATATAGCAATAGGTATGAATAACATTTGTGTTTTTATTTCGAAATATTTAAGTCAGTGACTCCATGCCATGATCTGGACCACTATAATTTCTATCATGCCAGCAGTGGTACTTGGAAATCTCAGCATTAAACCATTATACCTACCACTCATCGTTTTCTTCTGATTTTGTCAGTCATTCGCTGGAATATGTGTTTCGATTGGAGCTCCATCCTAACATAGAATATTTTTGGACGTCCACTTGACAGAGTTATCCAGCTCTTCGACGATTGAGCCATGTTGGGATGGGAGAAGGAAGGAATAAGCCATGCTAGCTTTCATTTTCGCTTTCTCCAGACCTGTGTAGAACCTTTTCGCTCTAGTGGCTCCACCATCCTCTGGTTGGAAGTCGCCGACTGTACCCATTCGGTCTCTTCTCACGGGTTATCTCTGATCAACTATTCCCCTTCTTCCATTTTATTTCATGGCTTTACAAGTCCCAAGGTGCTAAAATTGAATCCAATATACAAATGGTTTGGGTTTCAGGTTCGAAACTCAAACATTTTCTTCTATGGTCGAGTATTTCTAGTTATTTTTCCTCTCCCATCTCTTAATATTATCTATATGCCTCTGGAATACCATAAAAGATGAGGCTGAACTCATGCTCACTAGTACCAGAATCTATATTGGTTGCATGCATACTACTTTAGGTAAAATTTAACATCTCGGCTTCTAATATCATTTATTTTTCTTTCGAATTATGATTAAATCCCTTATAATTTTCCTGTTCTCTTTTTTTTTTTTTTTTCTGTGCAAGCGCTACAAAATTTCCTACAAAGAGGATTAAGTTGAAATATGGCATCCCTTCTAATATTCCCAAATGGGAAAAGTAGGAATATAGTGAAAAATGCTAAAATAACAGTGTAAAACATCATACAAAAGCATGATACCAATATGGAGCTTATTAATACATCATAACATGAGTAAAATATGTGAAATAATTGGGCCACAAAGTATACAATAAGATAAAACAAGCCTCGAATAGAAAAAATCCTCAAAAGATGTGATGCTACTATATCAAAATGTTAGAAGACTGCTACAGCACACCCATAAAGTGAACTGCTACAACAAATGAACATAAAAATATGAGGGGGTGATATATGCCTCAAAGATAATGTAAAATGAAGATCAAGGTTCTAAACAACCTCCAAAAAAGATCCCAAAAAGGGTTTTCAGCAATACACCAAGATACAATATAGGAAGCAAAGCCCTAGGGCTGAAGATTCACTACAACATATAAACTGGAAAGCTGGGGCTGATCTGATATGATAAATAATGAAGCCTCCTCCAATATATCCTCTAGATGAAAGGGTGATCCCTTCACTAGAAAACCTCCTCTCCAAATGGTGTACTGAAACCACCCTGCAACTCCTCCCTCAAAATAACACAGTCCAAGACAAAAACTGCGTTGTAGGGGAAAATAAATAAGTGGCCTGATGCCAAATGTTGCAAATAAGCTCAAGGGCATTCCTTACTATCCTCCCAATGGAAAGGAACCCTTCTCCACTGAAAATAAGCACTAAAGTGATCCAAATATGTTCTCCATTGCTGCAACCTGCAACACAACTCAACCCTCAACAGGATCTGCGCTGTATATGAAAGATGAAGCCTAACCTAAAGCCTGAATGTGGAAGTAAAGTACAATTCTCTTCCAAGATGCCTCTCAATGAAAGAGGTGGGATTCTCGATCAGGAACACCTTGTGCTAAACGACATTGCAATCCTAGCTAAACAACTAAAGAAAGCTATATGTCTAAACAGACCATATATTCAGAAATATCATATACCAATTCATTATCGAATATGGCTGCCATCCTCTTCCTTATATAAGAAATGAGCTTCTTAACCCTAAGCCCCATCCATTAATGATACTACTTCCATGCAAAGAGTCTCCATCTAAAACTCCACTGTCCCTCGTTGAATGCCACTACTCCATGACAGTGTTGTTGATTTCGTCAAATTTGACCCAGTCAAGGTGTTCCAACCCCTTTTCACACACAAGGGTGCTCAATTAATATGCCAAGATGTCCTCCTTTCACATTGGAATTGGTTTTATTCTTATTTAATGAGATTTATGGATCTCCATATCCTCTTATTCATCAAACAAGAAAGAAAAACAAAAATTAATATTCCAACTAGCTCATGGCTAATTGGGAATATTACAGTCCTCCACTCCCAAATTTTGCTTGTCCTTAAGAAATTGACAAGGTGAGTCCTGCAACTCTTCTCCTCCACCATTGGTGACACCTCCATGTGATAAGATTCCCTCATAAGCTAAGTGTCTCCCAATCCATCCCTCCATGACATGTTCCTCCCAAGTTCTCATGAGATGAAAATAACTCATCCCACAAGGAAGCAATAGATCCAATGAAACAATCATGGTTTGCCCAATGTTCTCCTTGAAACATGTAGCATAATGAACATGGAGAGTCTCTCTCCCAAAGGGCACATGTAGTCTGCCCTTCCTCCCTCCAATCATTCCCATAAAAATAATAAGTACATCATCAATGTATGGGACCAAAACCAAGTACATACAAACAGAAATATGCAAAAATGTAGGTGGGTCATAGTCCCATATGCGGAACCAACACAGTATGTATCCTGATTGCATCAGATAATGATATGGTAACTAGTTTCCCCACCACTTACTTGCTGTCTAAGTTTTCTCACAAGTTCTGAAAAGGTGAGAAATGTTTGGTGCCTTTGGAGTGCACCCAGAGTGGTAAATCATCTCCCTATATCCTCCTAAGGAGTGGCAATGTTCAGCAATGTTTATGACCCAAAGTTGGCCATGAATTTTATAAGGAAGAATGCTCCTCTTTGGAGAAATGGCCTGCATATACATGGTAAAGGAATGCAAATAATTATTAATTAAATCATTATGCACACAAACATGTTCCTTACCATACCCTCTGCTCATACAAATGAAGTGGTCCATAGATAGATCCCCTATCATTCCAAAAGAGGAAATAGGTGGTTGTGATAACTCCTCCATAGATTTATGTATCTCTCCCATCTCCACATGGTCCATTCATCTTTTCAAATGCTGATATATCTCCTCTTCAAATCCTTCCCAAGTGTATCCCCCCATGATGGATAGTGGTATGCTCTCATAGAATAAGTATGGCTGAAGAGAAAATCTTCATGTGCTCTTTGTAGTAACTTCTCCTTGACCTTGGAAGCTCTAGATAAGAAGATCCTACCATGATAATATATGACCTCATCTTGGACTGAATATCCCTCTTCATGTAGCTGGTCATCAAGTATCATACATGTGAAAATATCCTTGGAATAATCCACCAACAGCTAGGATTTCCAATATGGATCTATCCTCCATAGTGATAGCGCTGATGATCTATCACAAAGAACATATGTCATATGGCTGCCCTTCTCTTTGACATCTCCCATGCCAAATTCATATGTTGGAAGGCTGTTATCCTTCCTCGACGAAGAATCTAAAATGAGAGTGGGTAATGATGATGTTGGGAGAATGTCTCCCTCCTCCTTGAGTCTACCTAAGACTCTCAGTGTTGTTCCATGACCTCCCAATTCCCCCACTCCTCCTGGATCTATGAATGGTACATCATGATGTGAGACATGCCTCACCAAATTTGGATCAGGTGGCCTCCCAGGTGGTTTTCCACAAAAAAATAATATCTCATGGGCCAAATTCATGTGCATAATATATGGTGTAGAAATTTTCTGAATAATGATTAATTATCCACCGAGACTATCCTGATCACATACAATTCGAATTTATATGCAACACATAATCTCTTCCACTCAGATAATCAAACATGCGGAAATAAAAACAAGCGATAACACATCAAATCATCATACACATTAACACAGTATGTATGGGGAAAGCTTATAGATGAAAAACCTGCAGCTATTGTGTATATTATAATGGAGAAATCATGTAACAAACTCAGTACAATACTCCTCACAAGTACTCAGTACTATCTCATGAAGTTACACACAATCTAGCTTGGTTTTGAATAGGTTACTAGTTCAAAACTCACCACTAATTGCCTTGCCTCTATTGTGCAATCCAGGCCTGTCTATATAGAGATCCAAGGTTCGAATCTCCTTGGATTGACAGCACAATCATCATGGGAAATTCCTCCAAGTGTGGTGCAAATCTCATGCACAACTGATGTCGCCACTGATAGCTAACTCCACCCTTTCATCTACCTCTTTCACTGGTCTCCACTGAACTGTCCATGCACTGTAGTGAACTGATGTGTTCTTGAGTTGAATAATGAGTTACTAATTAATGAATTAAATACTATTTAATTCACTCCACTCATAACTAATTGATTAGCTAGTTAAACTAATCTCAACTAGTTCAACTAAAATAAACAGAACACAACTCCACTAGCCGTCTCATTAACTCCACCAAACTTCTGCCACTGAAGTCCTAACTGAAGTCAACCATGCATGATGCCATCAAACCCTTGGGAATAGCGTAATTCCTCTGTCAGATGCATGAGCCACTTCCAAAGCTCGAACTGAAGTGCTCCAAGAGAGTAAACTGAAGTTTATAGTCCAAATATTATTAAGGGTAAATAATATTTGACTTCCCTATTTTTAGGATAGGCAGTCTAAAAATAGACATCGACCTATCGAACTATAGGTCAAAAAATAGAGGTCCATCTATTTTTACCAACATGACCAATACTCCAAGAATAACATACTGCAACCCCTGGACCATGCTCCATATGTCTAAAAATAGACATAGTCTAAAAATAGACTTTGCGCCAGAATTTGCCTGCGGGCCCACTTAGTGAAGGCGACTTCATTTCACTAAGCTCCATCATCTTGCCGCATTCTCAACACTCCCTCTCAGCAAGATATGGATTATCTGCAATCCCTATCCTGCCTCTGTGGAATTCGAACTTGCTCCTGGTGAGCGCCTTCGTCAGGATGTCGGCATCCTGATCCTCCGTGGGAACATATGAAAGCATCATGATTCTCTGCTGAACACAATATCTGATATGATGGTACCTGATGTCGATGTGTTTGGACCTATCATGAAATATTGGATTAGCCGAGAGTTTAATGCAACTCTATTTATCACAGTAGATCACTGTAGGCTCCAAATGAAACCCGAACAATCCAACGAGGATCTTCCTCATCCAAATAGCCTCGCATGCAGCCAAGCTAGCTTCCATATACTCGGCCTCTGCTGAACTGAGTGCCACAGATCTCTGCTTCCTACTGTACCAGGAAACTGCTGTCGACCCAATGCTGAAAACTCCTCCAGAAGTGCTCTTCCAGTCCGTTGGGCTCTCTGCCCAATCTGCATCAGTGAAGCCAGAAAGCTTCGCTCCATCCTCCTGTCTGTACCATAGACCATATCCCGATGTGCCTCTAATATAGCTCAATACATGCTTGCCTGCCTTCCAAAAGAGCTTGGTAGGCTTAACCATAGCTTGCGAAAGCTGGTTAACTGCATAGCATATATTAGGTCGTGTATTGACCAGATACATAAGCGACCCCACCAACTGTCGATAGACAGTGGCATCCACTACCTCCGCTGAAGTAGCATCCTCCTTCCTCCAACCACCGGGAAGAGGAGTGTCAACAGGCTTGCAGCCTTGCATGTTGAACCTCTCTAGAATCTCCTGGGCATACTTGCCCTGAGAAACAAACAGTCCTCCGCTGCGCTGCCAAATCTCCAATCCCAGGAAATAATGAAGGATGCCCAAGTCCTTCATCTCAAACTATCGTGCAAGATCCTCCTTGCATGAAAGTATCAACTGCTCATCGCCAGTCAAAATCAGATCATCTACATATAGTACGATGATCAACAACTTCCCCTCCACCACAATCTGGTACAGGTTAGGATCCGCCTCACTCTTGGAGAATCCAAGCCCGGTGAAGTAGCTGTCTATCCGAGTGTACCAAGCACGAGGTGCTTGCTTTAGCCCGTACAGTGCTCTCTTGAGTCGGCACACATGCGACTCACTGCTGAAGATCTCGAAACCTTCAGGCTGCTCTATGTACACCTCCTCCTCAATAACTCCATTGAGGAACGCAGTCTTCACATCCATCTGATGAATGTGCCATCCCATCTGCGCTGAGAGAGCAAGGATCATTCGTATGGAAGAGTACCTTGCGACAGGTGAAAAAGTCTCCTCATAATCGATCCCCTCGATCTGTGAAAAGCCACGGGTGACAAATCTCGCCTTGTGCTTCTCCACACTCCCGTCAGCCGCCTGCTTCACTTTGTAGATCCATCGCGAACCCACCACTGATTTCCCCACCAGTCTTGGGACAATCTCCCATGCACTGTTCCTGACGATCGAATCATATTCTTCGATCATGGCATCAACCCATGCGGGTTCCTCCACATCTTCCTCAAAAGAGGATGGCTCCGTCACAACACATTGACCCACAAGAGCCATGTATCCAGTGTACCGATCCGGTGACTGTCTCTGTCTGCGATGTGCTGTAGGTTGTCCTACAACCTTCTCTGCATCTCGAGCCAGTCGCTCAGCTTCTGTAGTGCGCATGCGCCTTATGATGGTTGGCGCTGCCTGGGTGGTTTCTTCCACCTCCTGACCCTCCTCTTGTGGCTGATCCACATCCGGAAGCTCCTCCTTAGGAACTAACAGCTCCTCATCTGCATGCAAGTGTAGCTCCCTCTCAAGCGAACTCTGCATGGCTTTCTCCTCCTGAAATTTTATATCCTGTCGCACAACAGTCTTTTGACTGTCTGACAAATACACCCGGTAGTAGTGAGGTGTATTAGTGTACCCCACAAATATTCCAACCTCAGCAGTTGGATCCAGCTTCCTTCTCGCATCCTTCGTCACATGCATGTAGACAGGAGAACCAAAAATCCGCAAATGGGAAATATCAGGCCTCTTGCCAGAATAAGTCTCCTCTGGTGTACTCATGCCAAGAACCTTGTGAGGACAACGGTTCTGCACATACACTGCTGTATTGCATGCCTCAGCCCACAAGTGAAGGGGTAGGCCCTGATCATGCAACATCGCCCGTGCATCACCCACGATCGTTCTGTTCTTTCGCTCAGCCACCCCGTTCTGCTGTGGGTTATGGGGTGCGATGAGCTCTCTCCGAATCCCTTCTGCGCTGCAGAACTCCTTGAATTCAGCCGAGATGAATTCATCACCGTTATCACTCCTTAGAGCAATCACCTTCTTCCCCAACTCCTTCTCGACCAATGCTTTAAACTCACAGAACTTCGCGAATGTATCGCTCTTCTTCGGCATGAAGAAGATCCAGCACTTTCGAGAGAAATCATCAACAAAGATCACATAATACTTGTGCTTTGCTGTCGAAGCAACCGAGAAAGGACCACACACGTCTGTGTGAACTCTCTCAAGGATCGTCGTGGCGCGACTATCCTTCTCGTGAAAGGTGGCTTTCACATACTTCCCCAAAGTACACCCCTTGCACTGATCTGACTGCGCAAGGGTGCCCTTAGGAAGCCCAGTAGAAATCTGCTGCAGAATCTTCAAAGCTCCATGGTGAAGGTGGCCCAATCTCCTATGCCACAGTTCGCCCTCATCATCCCGGCTCACCACTTCTCCCGCCTTGCATGCCATAGCCGCGCAGTCATCTACCTGCAACTGATAAAGGTTCTGAGTTCGAACCCCTATCTTCTGGGTCTCTCCAGTAGTCTTACTGCACAGGAAGGCTTTTCCTTCGCTGAAGACCACATCATACCCCTTATCCTCCAACATCGCCACAAAGATCAAGTTCTTCTTCAATCCAGGTACATGCATGACATCCTTTAGTACAAAGGGCTTACCAGACTCCCTCTAAAAGGATATGGTACCAATACCAGTCGCACTGTATCTACCATCATCGCCCATCTCGATGTGCACACCCAAATCTTTGTCCTCCAGATCTGAGAACAAATCCCGATCTCCCGTCATATGAAATGACGCACCGTTGTCCAAGAACCATACCGATCCCATCACACTTGAAACCAAGCATGCGATCAGTGAAAATTCAAGCTCGAACTGTGAAGCCAAAGCTTCTCCATCTGTAGATCTTCCCGCTTGCTTATTCTTCTTCTTCTTTGGACAATTGGTAGCATAATGTTCGTGATCATGGCAGTGAAAACACTTCACTTTCGCCATATCCTGCTTCTTGCCCTTTGCACCAGACTGAGAAGTTTTCTTACCCTTCCCCTTCTTTTCTTTGGCAACCAAAGCGCAATTTTCTTCATCAGCTCCCTTTGATGAAGATGCATCTCGAGTAGTCCTCCTTATCTCCTCCTGCATGAGATCCGCCCAAAGGCGCTCCCATCCCGGCAGCTTCTCCCGACCATTGACACTATCTTGATATGAGTGCCAAGCCTTCGGAAGACCAAGGAGAGCCAGGTCGACCATGTGCTCGTCTTCGACAGTCACCCCCACACTTCCCAGCTCATCTCTGCACTGAGTGAACTTCATGAGGTATTTGGCAATACTGTCGCCCTTCTCCATATTGATGTTTCTGAGCTTATCTTTGAGCGCCAGCTTCCTTTGGTCACTCTTACTCTGGAATAGATCCTTCAAAGCTTTCCACATTAAATATGGAGAAGCCTTTCCATGCAGGCTGGATACAATATGATCCTTGACGCCCTCCAACAGGATCCTTCGACATTTCGCCATCTTCTTTTGCCATGCTTTGACTTCAGCAGGATCAGTGGGCCTTTGGACATCCGCATCCACAAACTCCTTCAGTCCATTATCTTCTAATACTGCCTCCATGCGATCCTTCCATGCAACATAATTCGAACTGCCTTCAAGAGCATATTCGAGTCGCAAACCGTTGAAATACATTTTCAACACCGGCACCAAGAAAACAAAACTGCTGCAAAATTTCGAATTCCACCTCAAAGCTCAACCGCTCTAGATCTGTGAGAACAAATTATTTCTAGCACGGAGATCGACTGCAAGGGGCATTTACCAGACCTTTCACTTTCCGAAGAAAGATGAATCCGGAGGCTACCTGGCCCGCATGCAGACTCTGTCTACCGAAATAAGTTTGTAATCACCGTGATGATCAATCTCTGCTTCAATAGCTCCGATACCATGTAGAAATTTTCTGAATAATGATTAATTATCCACCGAGACTATCCTGATCACATACAATTCGAATTTATATGCAACACATAATCTCTTCCACTCAGATCATCACACATGCGGAAAATAAATCAAGCGATAACACATCAAATCATCATACACATTAACACAACATGTATGGGGAAAGCTTATAGCTGAAAACCCCTTTATAGGCTATTGTGTATATTATAATGGAGAAATCATGTAACAAACTCAAGACAATACCCTCACAAGTACTAAGACTATCTCACTGCTACACACGATTCAGTCAGCTTTGAACAAGTCATTGCCCAAAACTCACTACCACTTTTGCCGAATAAGGCAACTGTACCGTCTATAGAGAGATCCAAGGTTCGAATCTCCTTGGCTTGACAACGCAATCATCATGGGCAATTCCTCCAAGTGTGGTGCAAATCTCATGCACAACCGATGTCGCCACCGATAGCCAACTCCACCTTCATACCTCTTTCACCTGGTCTCCACCTGAACCGATCATGACGGTGAACTGATGTGTTCTTGAGTTGAATAATTACTAATTAATGAATTAAATACTATTTAATTCACTCCACTCATAACTAATTGATTAGCTAGTTAAACTAATCTCAATTAGTTCAACTAAAATAAACAGAACACAACTTCACTAGCTGTCTCATTAACTCCACCAAACTTCTGCCACTGAAGTCCTAACTGAAGTAAACCATGCATGATGCCATCAAACCCGGGGAACCGCGTAATTCTCCGTCGATGCATGAGTTACTTCAAGGCTCCGAATCGAAGTGCTCCAAGAGAGTAAACTGAAGTTTATAGTCCAAATATTATTAAGGGTAAATAATATTTGACTTCCCTATTTTTAGGATAGGCAGTCTAAAAATAGACATCGACCTATCGACCTATAGGTCAAAAAATAGAGGTCCATATATTTTTACCAATATGACCAATACTCCAAGAATAACATACTGCAACCCCTGGACCATGCTCCATATGTCTAAAAATAGACATAGTCTAAAAATAGACTTTGCGCCAGAATTTGCCTGCGGGCCCACTTAGTGAAGGCGACTTCATTTCACTAAGCTCCATCATCTTGCTGCCATCTCAACAGATGGGAATACCATGCCCTTGCTTCCACTGTGCAAATCCAACTCTTTTTTTGTGTGTGGAAGTTTCCTAATAATTGGGTACCACTCTCATTGATGCAAGAGTCCCTCTAATTGGAGCAATTGCTCCATCCTCACCTCCTAGTGGTGGTGGATCATCTCCTGCTATTCCAGTGTTGCGATCCCTTTCTATTTCTTCTTCTTCTTCCTCCTCATCCTCTAAGAAGACCTCTATGTAGTGTGCCTTCCCTGTTGCACATCTATGTCTGGGTGCCCAAGATTCTTGGCATGTGAAGCAAAGATTCCTTCTCCTCAAGTCTCTTCAGACATCATCACTAAGAGGTTTTTTACTTTGGCTCTCTTTTGAGAAAGGAGCCTTCTCATCTTTTCCCTTTGATGGAAAAGAGGGCTTTTGCTGAAATTTTGCCTTTGATTTTAGCAAGGAATCTTGTAGATCTCTAACCCTTTCAATGGCATCTTGAAGGGTAGTGGGCTTGGTAGAATTAACCAACCCATGAAAAGGTTCTTCTAACCATTAACAAACATATAGACCCTTCTTGCTGCAGATAAATCAGAAACCATAACAAAAAGTTTTAAAAACTCATAAATATAAGTTTCTGGATTACCTGATTATTTGAGCTTTGCTAGCCCCATGAATGGTGCATTAGGATCTCTTTGATCAAACCTCTCCACCAACCTCGTTGTGAACTTTGAATATGTAGTCACATTGGCATTACCCATTGTAGACAAGCCATGGAACCACCAATCATGAGCTTCACCCTCAAGGTGCAGCGCTGCTATCTTAATGGCCTCCATCTCTGGTACTTTGTTTAGCTGGAAGTAGATTTCAAGCTTCTCTACCCATGATTTGGCAGTGCATTTAGATGACCCATCAAAGTTGGATAAGAAAAATCTGCCCATAGTTTAGTGTAGATCATGATTCTGAATGAATCCTCCACCTCTATCATGATGCCTGGGTCTCATATTGTCCTTGACTTGACATAATTCTTGAAAACTCAAGTGGTCCTTGAATCATTGAGATTGAGACTCATACTCCATGAAATAGTCTTCAAGAGTTTCTTGTTCTTGAAACCCTTCATTTTCCACTGCTAAGAATGTAGGCATTATAGAGCATTGGGAAACTTGCTGCTACTTCACTGGTTCATCACTCCAGTGATGAGAAATGCCAGAGCCTTCACCATGTAGAAATACTTTAGGGGATTCCTTGTATCTATCCATCCTCATCTCCTTTATTTCTCTAGCAATGACTTGCATGGTTCTAAGAAGGATCTTAGGAAACTCCTTCTCTTCATCTTCTCCTGATAAAGGGGTTTTACCCTTGTCTTCTTTATCATTTGTATAATCAAAGTTCCGGTTCATTCTTCTGAGATGCCTCTTCTCTATATCTATGAGAGGATCTCCTTCTTGTGAGGACATATTATATTTTCAAGATGCACATGCTGAGCCAAGATTATGCTCTGATACCATTGTAATATTCCCAAATGGGAAAAGAAAGAATATAGTGAAAAATGCTGGAATAACAGCGTAAAACATCATACAAAAGCATGATATCAATATGGAGCTTATTTATACATCATAACAATAGAAAAATATGTGAAATAATTGGGCCAAAAAGTATACAATAAGATATGACAAGCCTCCAATAGACAAAATCCTCAAAAGAGGTGCTGCTACTATATATCAAAATGTCGGAAGACTATTACAACGCAATCATAAAGTGCACTGCTATAGAAAATGAACATACAAAGATGAGGGGCTGATATATGCCTCAAAGATAATGTACAAATAAGATCAAGGCTCTAAACAACCTCTCGAAAAGAACCCAAAAACGGTGTTCAAAAATACACCAAGATACAAGATAGGAATCAAAGCCCTAGGGCTAAAGATTCACTGTAACATATAAACTGGAAAGCTGGGGCTGATATGATATGATAAATAATGCAACCTCCTCCAATAGATCCTCTAGATAAAAGGTTGATCCCTTCACTAGAAAAATTCCTCCCCAAATGGTGTACTGAAACCACCCTGCAACTCCTCCCTCAAAATAACGCAATCCAAGACAGAAACTATGTTGTAGGGGCAAATAAATAAGTGTTCTGATGCCAAATTCTGCAAATAAGCTCAAGGGCCTTCCTTATTGTCCTCGCAATGGAAATGATCCCTTCTCCACTGAAATTAAGCACTGAAGTGACCCAAATATTTTCTCCACTACTACAACCCGCAACACAACTCAACCCTCAACAAAATCTGTGCTATAGATGAAAGATGAAGCTTGGCCCAAAGCTTGAATGTGGAAGTAATGTAAAATGCTCTTCCAAGAGGCCTCTCAAGGAAAGAGGTTGGATTCCCTATCAGGAACACCTTGTGCTAAACATCACTGCAATCCTAGCTAAACAGCTGAAGAAAGCTATATGTCTAAACAGACCATATATTCATAAATATCATATGCCAATTCATAATCCAATATGGCTACCATCCTCTTCCTTATAAAAGAAATGAGATTCCTAACCCTAAGCCCCATCCATTAATTAAACTACTTCCATGCAAAGAGTCTCCATCTAAAACTATGTTTTCCCTCATTGAATGCTACTACTCCATGACAATGCTATTGATTTGGTCAAAGTTGACCTAGTCAAGGTGTTTCAACCCCTTTTCACACACAAGGGTGCTCAATTAAGTTTCCAAGATGTCCTCCTTTCACACTGGCATTGGTTTTATTCTTATTTAAGGATATTTATGGATCTCCATATCCTCCTATTCATCAAACAAGAAATTAAAACATAAATTAATATTCCAACTAGCTCATGGCTAATTGGGAATATTACAGCCCTGCTCAAGGGTTTAGGTGTTGACTCGTCATCTCATGGATTTACAGGTTTTTAAGCCACTTCATGTGACATTTCTATCTTGTTTAACCTTTTAATCTAAGGTCAAGGATTTTAATGTTTGTATAAGATATTTTCTTGGGGATTTCACCTCCCAGTTATGTTTGTAACTTTTGGGCTTTGGCCGTGAGGATAGAGTTCTTAAAATATCGGGGTTTTGACTATTTTTGAGCTCCTTCCACGAGTTCAAGGTGAGGATATATATTGTAGTTATTTTGAACAAGGCCCTTTTTGTGTTTGTATCCCTCCATTATTTATATAGTTTCTGGATGCCATTATCAATAGGAGCTTTTAGCTATATTTTGAAGCTAGGGTTCTGTAATATCATTATTCGAACATGGACTGTATGCGGTTCAAACCAATACCTAGACTTATTTTTCCTTTATTTGTTATGAAATTCATTATCTGTCTGTATCTATATATTTTCTTGTTCCTTTTTTTTGCAATGAATACATGTACATTTATTAGAGATTCCTAGTTTTCTTATCTCTGTGAAACGTGTAAAAATTCAATGTGGAATTCTTTTTTGTTCCTTTTAATTCTTATTACTACTATTTTTGTTGTTTTTTCCTTCTTATTGTAAATGGAATCTTATTGTGTTTTCCATTAATATTTCTTAAGATGTATCTTTAAATATTGGATTAATCATTCTAACCTCCATGGGACTACTTCCGAGTTGTCGGTCTTGCTGGCTTGGCTTGGAACCCAACCCCCGATCTTGAACAATATATACATACATATTTCCCTTTTAATAACTATCCTTGCTTGGTTCTACAGTAAAAATGAAAACTTGTATGTTCGATACCTACCTTGTTCGATTGTTTACTCAACTCCAACATTCCAAGAATTTCCATTTCTTGTACATAATCTTAAAAAAAAAATAGAACTATAATATCTTTCCTTGACCTGTAAAAGATTAATCACAATAACCCATAAAAAATATCTTACTGTAGTTCCTCAAATTGCATCATATCATATCTCTACTACTCATGTAGAAAATATATAGGTGTGGTTCATTGTTTATAAAGGAAACACATAAATATTCATCACTTATCTAGTTCTTATGCCATTGTCAAATTATGCAAGAAGTTGTTATGCTCCACCCAACCAAGAGACCAATCTCTGCTGCATCTCACCCCTGATCTAGTCACACATTCAAGTTGGTTTTAGGACCCTCTGATCACTACCAGACTTGGTCACTAAGTACGGGATTCTCACTATCTTACCAGCTCAAATATTTTTTCCCCATTTTTCTTTACAACAAATTTCCTCCTCCCTCTCGCTTGGGAGTTATGTTGTTTTTCAATTACTTTTCTTTATTTCCAGAAACAATTTTTGGTAACCAAAATGTAATTTTTTCTCTAACCAATGAATGTGACTACTCTTAGCATAACACCTTCCTACAAAACTTGAAGTCAACCTGTTTTGTATGTTTACTTATCAACATAAAAATTTTATTATTACTAATATTTCTGTCCAATAATTATTAAACCACATACACACGTAATAAAAATTAATTATTTTTCCATCGGGGAGCGTTACATATTCCCCCCCTTTAGATAAACACCGTCCCAGTGTTTCCTATCTTTCAAACAAATTTGGGTAAATGTTTTTCATATCTGCCTCATTTTCCCATGTGGCTTCCTTGGGACTAAAATTTTTCCACTGGACCTTAATTTGGATTATAGCTCGCTTCCGCAACGTTACTTCTTTTCGGTCTAGGATACACAGAGGTTCGATTAGAAACTCTTCGTTTATTTTGACTTGAAAGTCACATTATATTATCATTAGTAATATGACATTACATATACTTATTTGAAAGAGGAAACAATAAGTATCCAATTTTTAATTTTGTTCATCTATTTTCTTACCTTTATATATTTCCAGTCAATAATATGTTTAGGATCATATATGTATTTCTTAAGTAAATAAAGATGAAATACATTGTGAACCCAAATGTGACTAGGAAGTTCCAACTAATATGCTACTGGTCCCACTCAAGCAAGGATCTGAAAGGGTCCATAGAATCGAGGACCTAGTTTAGCACAACTTCCTCACTGCAAGGTACTCCTCCTAGGTTTCACCTGAATGTAAACATGATTCCCAACTTGAAATTCTCGATATTTTTGTGTTTTATCTGCATAATTATTTTGTCTGTCCTGGGTTGTTTTTAAATTCAGTCTTACCTTTTTAACAACAATCTCTATTTCCTTTAACATCTTAGGTCGTAATTTTAGTTTATCTTCAGGGCCCCACCAATTAGTAGGTGTTTTGAACTTCCATCCATACAACACTTCAAAAGGGCTCATATTAAGTGAGGCTTGGTAGTTTTTATTGTAGGAAAATTCTACAAGGTGCAGATATTTCTCCCATTTATTGGGACGTTGCATAACGTACATTCGGAACATATCTTCGAATACTTGATTTACTCTTTCTGTCTGATCGTCTGTTTACAGGTGGTAAGCAGTGTTGAAATGTATTTGTGTCCCCAAATCTATAAACAAAGACTTCCAAAATGTAGAGGCAAATTTCAAATCTCTGTCAAATATTACTACTTTAGGAATACCATGCAATCAGAATATTTCCCGCATAAAAATATCAGCAATTTGCGTTGTTTTATATGTGTACTGAACCAATATGAGATGTGTTGTTTTACTTAAATTTTCCACTGCTACCATTATAGAATCGTTCTTTATTTTTTTATTTGGGTAGACCTGTAATAAAATATAACGTAATTGATTCCAATTTCCATTTAGGAATAGGTAAAGGATGCAATATTTCCTCAGGGTGTTGATGCTCCACTTTCACCTGTTGGCATTCAAGACACCTTGCCAGATAAGTTGCCACTTCCTTCTTCATTCCAGGCAAAAAAATATCCTTTATTAAGGCATTGATAAATTTTTGATAGCTAATATGTGCTACATAAGGTCGTTTATGGTACTCATCTAAAACTATTTTCTTTACACTTTGCTGATTTGGCACAAAAAGTCAGCTTTTAAAAATCAACAATTTGTCTTTATCTAAATCATAGCCTATCCGATTTTCGTGACTGTTTGACAGCTTGGTCTGTTTCCATAAAAATTGGTATTGAGGGTCTTGTAGGGAAACCTCGTTGATTAGTTCTCAAAAGTCAGTTCTTGCTTCATTGAAGGATATTTCATAGACACAATGCACATTTATGCTCAAGCCATTAGCCACTTGGTTCTCCTTTCCCTTGAGATACTTGATATCAAAGTCAAATTCATTTAAGAAGGCATCCCTTCATGCTTGTCATGTATTCAAGGTGGGTTGTTTGAAATAATTAGTGAGGCTGCTATGATATGTCTTCAATAAAAACTTTTTCCCAAGCAAGTAGTTTTTCCACACGCTTAAGGCATGCACTACTGCCGCTAGCTCCAGATCATAAGCGGAATAATTATGCTCATGTTATTTAAGTTTTAGGGACTCATAAGCCACCACTCGATCATCTTGCATCAATACCCCTCTCACTCCTTCCTTACGCACATATGTGAAAACCACAAAACCCCGATTTCGATCTGCTACTCGTAAAATTGGAGTGGTAGTGAGCAGGTGTTTTAGTTGGTCAAAACTATTTTGACATTCAGTTTTCCATCGAAATACTTTCCCTTTTTTCTACAAAGAAGTAATGGGATAAGATACTCGAGAAAATCCCTCAATAAAATGGTGATAATATCCCACCAACCCCATGAATGATCTAATATAAGCTATGCTTCAGGGAATTGGCCATTCCATAATAACCTTGATTTTCTCAGGATCAATTGTTATTCCCTCCTCAGAAATAATATGTCCTAAATATTGAATTTTTTTTTTGAAAAAATCACATTTTCTATATTTAACGTATAGATGATGCTCTCATAAGGTTTTAAACATAATTCACAAATGTTCTTTATGCTCTTCAATATTCTTCGAATAAAAAAGGATATCATCAATGAAAATTAGGAAAAACGTGTCTAAATAGGGATAAAAAATACTATTCATTAGACACATGAATGTATTGGGTGTGTTTGAAAGCCCAAATGGTAACACCACAAACTCATAATGACCATAGCGTGTTCTGAAACCAATCTTTCATATTGTTTCATCCTTAATTCGAATCTGATGATACTTGGAATGTAGGTCAATTTTTGAGAACACGATGGCCCCCTTCACCTAACTGAATAGGTAATCTATTTTGGGTAATGGCTACTTATTTTTGATAGTCAATTTATTTAACTGACGGTAGTAAATTCAGTGTCGTAGGGACCCATATTTTTTCTTTACAAAAAGTATTGTGGCTCCCCAAGTTGATACACTAGGGCGAATATACTTTTTATCCAACAGCTCTTGAAGCTGCATTTTCAATTTTGTTAGCTCCAGAATACTCATGCAGTAGGGGGCATGGGAAACTAGAGCAGTTCTAGGAATTAATTCTATGGTAAAATCAATGTCTCTTTTTGGGGGTAATCTAGGGATCTCTTCCATAAAAACATCCGTACATTCTTGTATTACAGGAATATTCTCCAACATCGCAATTTTTTCCTTTGAATTAGTGTATCCCACTTGTATGGCATAGATCTAGAATCCATTCCTAAGGAATTTTCTCAATTGAGAAGTAGTAATAGGTCTCAATTTGACTGGTCTCTGGACTCCTTGAATTCCTTGTCAGACTCCTCCCTCATCCAGATAACTAATAGTTTTGGTTTTACAATTAACAAGAGAATAGTGAATTTCAAGTCAGTCCATCCCAATTAAAATTTCATACGACCCTAGAGGTAAGATATGTAAATTTTATATGATAGACTAGCGCCCAATTATAATAGCGAAATTTTCAATTTTAGTAAATAATCTCCTTTTTGTTGTTGTAGCGAGTTGTGCTAGCCATTAATTTTTGAATTTAATAGCTTGTAAATGGCATATTTCTACTATTTTAAGGCTTATATAACTTAGGGTAGCTCCAGTATCAATCAATATTGACATGGCATGATTAAAAATCTTACATTGAAACTCCACCATCATCAATTGATATTATGCCTTATGATCTTCTAAGGTTGCATTGATCTTTGGCAAGATCCTTGCCACTTCTCCCACTATGGATGCTTCTTGTACTTGCATAATTTGTTTAAGTATCTTCCGATAAGGACACTTTTCAATATAGTGCGGGTCTACGCATCCCCGTCATTGCAATGAGGGTCTGGAAGGTAGATCTGCTTCAAATTTAGTTGCAACTTCAATGTTTTTTGAATCCCCCAGCATCTTATTTTTCTGGAAAAAATTGCTCGATTTTTCATGTTGCTGGTTTCTTGTTGTTACACCATTTTTTGGTCATCTAAACTATTATCATTAGATGAACCCAAGTACACCATGTAAGACCAATTTTACCCTAAGTAAAATTGCTTTCACCATGTGAAATAACATTTGTTTATATTTCTTGGTCATATTTAACCCAAAACAAGGAAATTAATTAAATAAATCATTATTTATTTGATTATTTCCTAGGAATAAGTTATTTAAATCATTATTTAAATAATATTCCTAGTTAAATTTGACTAAATCATTTTTAAATAATTAAATAAATCATTATTTATTTAATTATATTCCCACCATCTCCTAAAATAATAAATAAATAATTTATTTATTTATTGTTTATAAATAAAGGAATTGACCCAAGTCAAAAGACCTTTTCCCTCCAACAAATATAATAAAATATTCCTAAAGGGTGGTTCTAGAATTTGATTAATAATATTTTATTCATGCACCAAGTCTTAGATTACCCTAATATTTTGTTATAAATAGGAGGGTTTTCCCCATTCATTAGTCACCTTCATTGTATTGGATCACTCTGGATCTATACTTGGTCACATTTTCCATTTTTACTTTATGAGCTCCCCTTGAGTTCTATGTTTGTCTGGGTTTTGTACACCAACTAGAGAGAGAGATTTTAGATCTGAAACGATGAGGACTTTCAAGAACCCATCCCATTGAGGAGAACCGGAAAACACCTTTATTGTTTTCCTCTTAGGTGCCCCCTTTTCAATATAATATAAAAATTCTTTCAAATACATTGTTCTTGTCTTATCTATTGGATGCATGGAGCCATATTGTATTTTATCTGCTTAATGTCTTTTATGCTTAGATCTGGATTTGTGTAGCATTATTTGGATCACCTCATTGCAGATTTAAAGATATTTGGCAGCCATAATCGATGTTAGGGCTATTTGTTATGCATAGCTAAAATGATCTTTTACGACGAAAAATTCATACCAACACTTGTTGTGTTTTTATGATTACCAAATATTCCATTTCTACTACCATTTATCAATTTATGTCCCTTCTCATCAGACCATCTTTTCGAATTATCTACCTTCTTCTTCATTTTTTGGTAGCACATTTGAGCCTTCCGAATTGCTTCATCCATGGTCTAGGGATTATCAAATTATATTACTTCCTTCATAAACGTAGGCAAGCTTCTCATAAAACAATGCACCTTAGATTTTTCCTCTATGAGATACAAGACATACCTCAAAAAGGATGTAAACCGACTCAGAAAATCATCCATAGAATTTTCCCCAATCTTAAATCATGGAAATTTTTAGCATTTTCATCATAAAATATTTCAGTTAAATACTTGTTTTCAAAATATTTTTGAAACTCATCCCAAGTCACATCCTACTCTTCTATTGATTTCAAAAATTTTACTTCCTCCCACCATAAGGTGGCTTTTCCTTGAAGCTGGTAGATGGCCAACCTGGCCTTAAGGTTGTTGTCATATTCATAGACTTGAAAGTAATTATTAATGTTGACTATCCATATTTCAAAAACTTCCTCTGCTTCCCCATCGAAAGTTGGGGGTTTGATCCTTCTAAATTCCACCTCCAACTCCAACTTCTGTTTCTTCACCTTCCTTTGGTTTGAAACATAGCCTGATTCTTCTTCATTCCTAACTCTATTTACCTCAATTATTTGAGTGTGACTTCCTTCTGGGCTTGTCTCAACTCTATGTTGATATTCTTCCTCTTCGTTTCTTCTATGCTCAGGACTAGATCCTGTTATAGTCAGAATGTGCATTCTGCCATCAGTGATCGATATCATCTCTTCATTTCTCATTTTAGGTGTCTCATTTTGAAAATTTTATATCATTCCATTAGGTCATGCTAAAAAATCTTTCACTGATGGCAGTTTTCCTCAATAAAATTTCATTCTCCTTCAAAGAAACATATTTGATGACTCATTCCCATGTCTCCTTAAAGCATAATAACACCTATCAAAATTCTCTTTTTACCATGATTTGTCTCAGTTAAAGTTAGACATGAGAATCAGGTCTAAAGGTCTCATTAGGTCATTAGGTTTTTTGTTTTTCAAGTTCATTACTTCATCCAAATAAATTCAGTAAGTATATGAGAGGGACTCAAAGAAAATTCTATCTTCCTTTACAAGAAGGTCATTACTTTGTAACTATTTCTTTTTTCACGTTGTAATTTTATATTTTTATATGTAATAAAATATTCCCTAGCTGTCAATTCAATCATTCCGGCCAAATTGAAACAAATAAATTTAAGCTTCATTAGTTGATCAACCTGCAAAGAAAAAAGTCAAAAGATTAAAGAGTATCAGTTCAAAGTCTGAAGAAGAGGAAAATGAACATGAGGAAAGTGGGTAATTCAAATAAAAAATTCAAATCCACTAAGATATAAAGCCATTCAAAAACCTCAAAGCAAAGTCATTTCTTTCATTCATCCTTCAGCAATCCTCAGCAAAGGAGAAATTCTGTTTTTTCATTGAGCAAATCAACAAATTTCCAGGGTTGTTGTGCGTTTGAGGTGGACGCTATGCATTTGAGCTCAGTCACTACGCGTTTGAAAAAATTCTTCAAACCATTTTGCCTGGACACTACGCGTTTGGAGGTGGTCACTGCGCATTTTCCCAGTCACTACGCATTTGCTAGAAGACGTTGCGTGTTTGCTCAAAAAGGTAGAAAACCACTTGATAGCCTCCTACTTCATCAACAAGTTCCAGATCTATTCATGGATTTTCTTCGAGACTCTTTTGGTCAGTGAGTAAACCCTAAGACATCTCTTTAGTGATATATCTTGTGCTTTATAAGAAATTTCAAGTGTTTTTCAAAAAGAAGCCCTAGTTCTCATTTCAAAACTAAATTCCCTTCCCATTTCCATGTATATTTCTCATACCCATATTCCCTAAAACACATACCATTCCTAATACCACTAAATCCTAGGGTTTACACAAACCTAGGTTCCCATTAACATTATCATTCCCTCCATTTCCCAAAGAATTTCCTTTCTCTTCACATTCCCTCCATTTCATTCCATCACCCTAGGGTTTCAAATTTCAAATTAAAAAATGGTTGAAGAGGAGAACTGAACTATTAGTGAGGAGCAGAGACCAAAGAAAAAGTCATACAAAAAGGGAGGGATAGTCATTACACATGAACCAACAAACAAAAGAGAGCTTATGGATTCTTTCTGTTGAGGTATAAAATGTATCTTTTTAACACCTATTTATCTCACATTAATTATCAATTCAGGAACGACTTTTTATTTCAAGAGTGTGCTCAGTTTGAGGCGACAATTGATCCAAGAGTAATGCTAGTAGCAATAACTCATTCCTATAGAAATTGATGCAATTGAAATCAAACTGGAACAAGATAATCAATCTAGGAACGTGGAAGCAATAACCAGTGTTCTCTACAGTTGAGAGTCCTGTTTTAAAGCAATTAAAGGGAAATAGAAATTGAACTAAATCATTAATGTTTCTAATGAAAGTAAACTAGGAAAGTTCTTAAAAGAAAAATCAAACTCTTTGCAATTAATCAACTGAAATGAACAACAATGTAAATGGACAACAAACTGTAATTAAAGGAATCGTATGGAAAATTCTATTGAACAACAATCTGAACAACAAGCTCTAACTAATGGAATCAAATAAAAAATTCTATTATACAACAAATCCTATCGACAACAAACTCTTTTGATTAGCAATCTAAAATGAACAACAATCAAAAAAGACAGCAAATGGAACACGCCAACAACAATGCAATTCACCAATGTAACACACCAATATTAAATAAGCAATGAACAATAAACCACTTACTTGCAAACCGTAATGAAAACAATTAGAAACTATCACACAATAATAATGAAAATATAGAGATACAAACAACATATCGATCCACCAGGGTTGGGCCCTCAACCACCGGTGAAACGCCGCTGGGCTTTACTTCAGAGTTAAGAAATGGAATAGAAAAAAGTTCTTGTATTAATCAAACATAAATATCATTTACAAAAATTGTTCTTCGATCACGAGAGTCAAGGAATTACAGAGTTACCAAAGAAATTCAATAATCATCCCCCAATACATAAGACATGCTCTCCTTTTATAATCAGAAAGAGGAGAATGTAAATAGTAATTGTGATCCCTCATAACAATATTGGATTGTTCCCAACAACTTTATCAACAAGAAAAGATATTTCCATCAATATTTCAACAGAGACAAGTCGAATTTGGATTTGCAGCTGAGATAATTTGGAGGACGGCCGCAACAGTAAATCTAAGAAAATAATGCTTAAAGAACCTTCTGTTTCTCTGAATACAGGCCGAATGTGGGCAAACCATTATTTAAAAAAGTTAATTCGGTCCGTTCTGGACAAAACCCATGTTTCAGATTTTCTAGATTCTTCTCCATTTGCCCAGAATATCAACCGCAAAACTGTCACTTCTTATTCCAGCGAATTTCTGAGTTGGAATATTGAATGATGTGCTGGAGATCAAATATGCAATCTAGAAAATATATTGGAGGCTAAAATGGTGAGCGCTATTACAAAATATATTAATAAACTATTATTGATAAAATTATGCATAATAATCATCAATTTATTAAAAATAAAGGAGAAGAAATAATATTTATCCATAAGAACATAAATAATTATAAAATGGATTTATATGATAAATTATGATAAATTACATGATAAATAAGAGTAGAAATGGATGAAATAAGTGTTAAAAAGTGGTCGTATTCGCGGCCCAACATACCCCCAAACTGAATATATTGCATGTCCTCATGAAACCCAGAACTGAATATATTGCATGTCCTCATGCAACCCAAAGACAAAAAAACCCATGTGTTCATGAAATGGATGGAACAAATGAATTTTTCCTCAAATAATGAATATTCAATTTTAGCAATATTGATGAAGGCATAACAATTTTTATAGTTGACGTTCAACTATATGTATATGAAGTTGCAGAAAAATGTGATATAAATAACAACAAACTTCTTAACCATTTTCTCAAAAATCAGATCGTTTTGATGCACAGATCATGAGATATAAACAAAATGGTTGTAGGTGATAGTGCATAATTTTATAAATTTTATGAACTAATTTAGCGTGAAATTATCTGGGTTTGTGTATTTTAATGATACCTCTTTGTTATCCAGAAATCACAAGAATTCAGTTCATGGTTTTAAAGATATATGCAAATCAATTTCTGCACTGTATAAAAATGAAATTGTATGCCTTAAATGAGAAAGAAAGTAGAAAACATCCATCATGTGTAGCAATTCCTCCCCCAAACTGAAGAATTAGCATGTCCTCATGCAATGCTAGAAAACAAAGAGAGGTGGTTGTTACAATCTGTTGAAATATATGCTTGGTGTAAAACAACATGGAATAAGGGAGGTGTTGAGAATGAATAAGAATATCCATGGATGATAAAGAATATTACTAACATGGTCATAAGAAAGAAATGAACGAAAGCAACACTCCCACAAACTGAAAGATGATATGTCTCTAAAAAATGGGAAGTGGTAAAGATGTGGAATGAATGATGATAAATAACGCTCAATGGATTTTCATGAAATTATCCTAAATTTGTAATAAATCTAAAAATTATGCTATTTTACCTCAAGTGTTACCTCCGAAAAAAAAAAAATTTGTGGAATGACATGTAGGGACTGGCCTTTGTTGAAGCTAATGTAGGCTGAACAGATACTGAAAGTGATACAAAAGGTGGAAGCCATGCAAGCACATCATGTCTGAACAAGTGCGCATGTCCACGAGTTATGTGAGCCTCTGTTGGTACAGGTAATAGTGTGGCCTTGATGCGAATAGAATTCTCCCCATACTTGTTGTTCTCCTGTAAACAAATCACAATTCTGCATGCAATTTTCTTGAATCCACAGTGTTAATTTTGAAGAGTAACATATAAGATGTATGCCAAAAGTTTAATAAGAAAAACTTCTGTAGAAATGTAGTATGAATATTGGGATTCGACCCACATGCAGACATATTTAAAAGGCATCCATGCCCCCCCCCTAAAAGATGATAGGTCGCCTTTGACCGACAAATAGAAGAGCAGCGTAGTGCACAACAATTGTACATCACGGAAAGGCATACATACTTATAATATGATCAACAAATTATCACATTACTGAAATCAATGCACATTTTGAAATCGTGAGTAGATATGGAAATGTTTATGTAATGATTCAAAAATAAGGGAAAAGGACAGCTGATGTGAAAAAAATATTTATGCGGTCATTATCCACATAAACCATTATGATCGATTTATAAATAAATTTCATGCATAAGAAGTTCCGAACAAAGGGTTTAGGAACATACTCTCATTTGATATTAGATAAATATATAAGAAAATGGTTTATCATTACTATTGATTTGTGAAAAATATGACTCCAATACCATCAACAGAGCTCGGTTGCCCACAAGTGTCTATAACTTTGACAAAGTTGCTTTCTCACCCTTGGAACCATTATCCTTTATTTATGCATAGGGAAGTGCTGTGTGATGTCATGATGGAGGCCATTGTGCTGGCTTGAGAACCATATGAATCACAATGCCATTCGCCAGGAATGAGTGAAAGGTGGTCAGGTCGGCTTGTGACGAGACCTCCTGTTCCAAGGACTTTTTATTTTTCCGAGTTGTCCATTGGATCATATCCCTGGTGTGGTGGCCATAATGGGAATGCCACTTCACTACTCCCTTATGATCATGGTAGGATGGCTCTTGATGAGACCCCCTATCCTCCATCTACCATATCATAGAATTGTTAGTAATCATATAAAGATTTTTATTTTTATTTTTCTTTACATATAGCACTTCCCTATTTATATATAAAGGGTGGCTCAACACTCCTTAAGAGTAGGGATGGTGGAAGAAGTCTGAACATCTCAATAGAAAAAGTATGCCCTTATTCTTATTCAATAAATAAAAATCAAAGAGAGTTATGAGAATTTAGGGAAGAACCAACATGATAAAGATAATCGATCATATTAATTTTAGTGAAAATAAAGACAACAAAGTGATATAGATGGTTATGTCCTTTCCTTTTTCTTATCACTACAAAACAATTTCTTAAAACTAACAATTTCTCTTGATTTGCTGATTCCAGTAACCTCTAATTTGTGTATATTTGCATAAATTGTATGTTTGTATTTCAAAGAGTCATGAAGAATTCAGAAAAATCCTAGAAATGTTGTTCTAAAACAAGAAAAATGCACTAAAAAAGTGATGTTCCTTAGATGAAACAACTACTGTTCCTTAAGAGGAACAGCAAAAAATTTCCTTCTGCAATTGAAACTTGCATGGTGTGGTCCTTATTGTTCAATTGTCAATGGAGCAGAAACTACAATTTGAAGGGATCAACACCTGAAACACAAAAACATACAAGAAATCAGAAAAGAAAAAACACTTTATTAAGTTACAACAACTATGATATTTCCTAAAAGAATATCAATCTGTTAATGGAAAAAAAAATGATCTTTTTGAAAAATGTTTTGGCAGCAGTGACATGAATATTCAAATGGAAACCAATTCTTCATTTCTTCTTGTTATGAATCTATCAGGTAATGAACTAGATGAAATGCCCTTGTTTCACTAAAATTTCTTTCAAGAATCGCTCATCCATAAATTGACCTTCTTTGTTCTGCTGAGACCTGCAAAAAACGAGTGTCTACCTGCAATAAAACCTTAACTCATGGAGAGAAAGAGGTGCGTGGGCTCCCCTAATCCAATAATTTTGCAAAAAATTAACAATTATTTACTCTGTAGACAAATCCTTAGACAAAGTAAAATTAATTTATTACCTGCGGGAGAGCAGTGGCCAATCATGCTAACCAACAGTGTTTCAATCATAACTTCTTTGTTTTTCGTCCGATTTGAGTGATTCCAAATCCAAATGAGAAATAATTCAAAGTTTTATCTCCAATAGAAATATGTTTTAAAAATTCAATGCTATGATATGTCAAATTTGCTTAGAACAACCTGCATATTAGAGCCATTTTCGATTTTCTAGCTTAGACCAACAGTTGATATTTCAAGCATAATTTTTTTGTTTGATGGTGGATTGAACCGATTAAAATTGGAGATTAAATTAGATTAATTTATTGATCTCCAATAGAAACAGGTTTTAAAGACAAGAAGAATTGATGGGTCAAATACGCTAGTGAACAGCCGGGAAAACAAAGTTTCAAGAGTGCTGATTTATGATAGACAATCAGTATTTTGGTCATAAATTCCTCATACGATATCAAAATTGAGTGATTCAAATTGCGTTGTAAACTAGATTCATATAGAAATCTACCATAGAAATAGGTTTTAAAAATATAGTCATTTAGGCCTCCAAAAACTGACTGTCCCAACTCTGTTCTTGAGCTGCCTACTAGACACCATGTCAATGTTTTGGTTATAACTTTTTCGTTTCAAATCCAAATGGAGTGATTCAAATTGGGTTGGAAAGTAGAAATCAAGGGCAAATTAGGATAGAAACAAGTTTTAAAAATATTCAGTTTTTGTCCCCCAAAACATGACTGTCCCAACTTTGTTTTATAAATTTGATCAAGCCCGCAAGCCAAAAAAATGATATTCAAGCAATTTATCCATATTGGTGATAAAAATGAATATGAGTGTTTGTAGAATTGTTGTTTTCAATATATTGCATCTAAATACATAAATAAATTAAAATATTTATCACCAATATTGATTTCCACAGCATGTTGCAATAAAACAACTATTTTTACAAAAAAATAAAAAAATAAAAAATGTGTTTATTGTATTTCCTTATTTATTTTATTTTTTCACTAGCCTACTTTGATTTGGAAAATGAATATGATTACGTATAAGAGTATTTCCAATGTAACCATTTTCGAAATAAGGCTTCAAGTATGTACATACCCAAATTTGAAAAATGCATGTTAATAAAAATTAGGGTATGAAAAGCCAACTTCCCTTGAAAAGATGGTGCCAAAAATTGTTGAAGCATGGAATGATGCTGCAAACAAATGGAGTGAAACAAATCTTCAATGTATCCCTTACTTTCTTGATTTCCCATGGCCATTGTATCATGAAGTTCTTGAGTTTTTAAAATGGTTTGTTGGTGTAAACTAGAAGAAACCTCATTTTCTTTCATAACTTCTACAATTTTTGGATTTGATACATTCTGAGTCTCAGTGTAAGTTTTCTCCAATGGTGCATGTGAGATAGAATGAGTGGGAAGGGTGGGTGAATTTTTTAGTTCAACACTGTAAGAATGTTGTACTGGTTTATCATGGTGAGGGTGTGGAATGAGTTGAGCAGGAAATTGTGTAGGGAATGGAGCCTCTTGATGATGTAGTTGATTGGGTTGAGTGGATGATTTTGACAAGCAAGCAAGATGTTGTGGAAGAGCCAGAATATGTGTTTGTGCTACAAAATGAGGGAGAGTACTCATGAAATCATAAGGTGAACCATGCCAAGCTTGTAGACAAGATTGGTGGTGGTTATATTGAGATTGGTATGGCTGCCCTAACATATGAGTATTCCATAATGAATTATGCAAGTAAGAGAATGGAGAGGAAGTGTTTTGAACCATATCTGTAGGCCACAATTTCCATGGTTTTGACCTTGTTTCAGCTTCCCCATCTCTTTGATATGCTACTTCCAAATTAAATAAGGAAGAGTGAGTATCTATGGGATGCTCCTTTTGGTAATGAGGGAAAAACACTTCTCTGGTGCGATTTCTCACGAACTGCTGAAGCATTTCAATTATTGAATTTATTAATAAAATCATATTTAAAATTTTCAAATAAAACATTGATTTCAGCTCTTATGTCTCTTGTTCTTGTATTAAATTTGGAAAAGAAAGAAGAAACTTCTCTAGAATTATTACCGGCATTGGAAATTCCTCTTGAATAACTTATGCACAATTCATAAACATCATCATATGATAACTGAAAAGGCAATACATTTCTCAAATGAAGTTAAAAATTCATCTTGGTTCTTCAAGTGTTTTTAAGATCTCTTTTTTTGTCTTTTATGCTTTGATTTTGAAAGGTTATATTGAAATGCATTTCTGCCTGGTATCAAACTCATCTTTGCTGCATCTTGTCTTCTCATTGGATTTGTAGTAGTCTTGGTACTTCTTCAAGAATATGTTCTTCATCTCCTCCCATGTTTGGATACAGTTCTCACTTAGGCTCATGAACCATCAGAGAGCTGCTCCTTTTAGAGTAAGAGGAAACACTTTCAACCTTTGATCATTAGTACAATAATCATATCCTCTACAAAGTATTTCAAACTCAAATAATAATGTATCTGGCTCTTCATTTGTCAAACCATGAAAATTTGGTAGAGACAATGGGGGAATTATGTGCATTTGTGTCACTCCTCCTAGACCTTTGATAAGGAATTCAAAAGTTGAAATGTGAGCCATTTCTTACCATAATAGAAGATGTTCTTCATGTCTTTCTTTGAGGATCCTCCTTAAAATGTTCCTGTCAATTGGTTAGTGAAATGGGTGGTGCTTACATCACCACTTGAGTGGAATTACAATTTTTTTTTTTAAATTCTACCTCTTAAATTAAAAAAAAAACGCAAGCATTCATTCCTACCTTAAGCTTTCACTCAATTCTGTTGTGAAGTGGGCCAATGAACAAGTGTGTTCCTTGCTCGGTGCGCAGGTTCTTACCTTTCGTCTTTAATAGTCAATTCTTCCCAAGAAAAAAAAATTAAATATGGATCACTCTTTCTAAATAGCATACACTCTCCCCGGCAACGACACCAAAATGTTGAGGTATAAAAGGTATCTTTTTAACACCTATTTATCTCACATTAATTATCAATCTAGGTAAGACTTTTTATTTCAAGAGTGTACTCAGTCTGAGGCGGAAATTTATCCAAGAGTAATGCTAGTAGCAATAACTCATTCCTTTAGAAATTGATGCAATTGAAATCAAACTGGAACGGGATAATCAATCTGGGAACGTGGAAGAAATAACCAGTTTTCTCTATAGTTGGGAGTCCTGCTTTAAAGCAATTAAAGGGAAATAGAAATTGAACTAAATCATTAATGCTGCTAATGAAAGTAAACTAGGCAAGTTTTCAAAAGAAAAATCAAACTCTTTGCAATTAATAAACTGAAATGAAAAACAATGTAAATGGACAACAAACTATAATTAAAGGAATCGCATGGCAAATTATATTGAAAAACAATCTGAACAGCCAGCTCTAACTAATGGAATCAAATAAAAAATTCTATTATACAGCAAATCCTATCGACAACAAACTCTCTTTATTAGCAATATGAAATGAACAACAATCAAACGAGACAGCAAATGGAACATGCCAACGACAACGCAATTCACCAATGTAACACACCAATATTAAATAAGAAATAAACAATAAACCACTTACTTGCAAACTATAATGAAAACAATTAGAAACTGTCACACAATAATAATGAAAAGATAGAGATACAAACAACAGATCGATCCACCAGAGCTGGGCCCTCAACCACCAATGAAACGCCGCTGGGCTTTACTCTAGAGTTAAGAAATGGAACAGAAATGTGTTCTTGTATTAATCAAACATAAATAGCGTTTACATTTGTTTCTCTTCGATCACGAGAGTCAAAGAATTATAGAGTTACCAAAGAAATTCAATAATCATCCCCCAATACATAAGACATGCTCTCCTTTTATAATTAGAAAGAGGAGAATGTAAATAGTAAATGTGATCCCTCATAAAAATATTGGATTGTTTCCAACAACTTGATCAAGAAGAAAAGATATTTCCATCAATCTTTCAACAGGAAAAATTCGAATTTGGATTTGCAGCTGAGATAATTTGGAGGACGGCTACAATAGTAAATATGAGAAAATCGTGCTCAAAGAACCTTGCGTTTCTCTCAATACAGGCCGAATGTGGGCAAAACATTCTTTGAAAAAGTTAATTCGATCCGTTTTGGATAAAACCCATGTTCCAAATTTTTTAGATTCTTCTCCATTTTCCAAGAATATCAACCGCAAAACTGTCACTTCTTATTCCAGCGAATTTCTGAGTTGGAATATTGAATGATGTGTTGGAGATCAAATCTGCAATCTAGAAAATATATTGGAGGAAAAAATGGTGAGTGCTGTTACAAAATATATTAATAAACCATTATTGATAAAATTATGCATAATAATCATCAATTTATTAAAAATAAAGGAGAAGAAATAATATTTATCTATAAGAGCATAAATAATTATAAAATGGATTTATATGATAAATTATGATTAATTACATGATAAAGAAGAGTAGAAATGGATAAAATAAGTGTTAAAAAAGTGGTCGTATTCACGGCCCAACACTCCCCTCACTGTGTCATGTTTTAAACATGTGGGTTGTTTTGAATTTTGTGAGAAAGTGTAGAAGATCCAGTATCATCGTATGTTTACAAGATTGTTCATTTCCAATCTTCATGATAGACAAGTCACTCTTGTTGGGGTCAATTTCAGTATGTCCACTAATATAATTGCAGCTGCTACCGGGATCCCAAATGTAGGAGAAAAATGGTTTAAGCAAGGAAACCTTGATCATTGCTATTATGAGCCATATCTTAAACCAAGATACAAGGATGATAAAAAGACAATTTTCCATTTCTCTCATCTCTTTGACATATATGTCCCCATGATAAAAGTCATTATGAAATACTTCACTTGTGAGGGGAGGTTTTCTAGACTATATTCCTATCAAATCCGGCTCCTCATGCACTTCACTAGAGTCAGAATGCTTCACATACCCTATTATCTCTCCCGCAACATTGAAAAAATGGCATATATTGCACAAAAGAGAGATATGGTCATCAAATGCAGAGTATTTTCCACCACTCCTTCATCAAAATGATATTCATGTATTAGCTTGATCAAATGAACATTCCATGGGACAACTTCATATCAACTGATATTTTTACTACCCCACCTAGTCAGCATGATCAGAATACCCTTTCATCATCTCATCCTCCCACATCTATTCCTCCATCTCAGCCTGCTGCTCATACATCATCACCAAGTCAGTTTCATTCACCTCATATTGATCCTTCTTCTTCACCTTTCTATAACCCTACATCATCATCACATCATGATTCAGAGTCACCCAATAGTGAGGAAGATATTGAAGCAACATGGGCTAGTTTGACTGAAGTTGACCATTTTCCCAAAACTTATCAGAGAGGCTATAGGCATGTGTTTGATTCACTTGGAGTGAAAGGGGCCATGCCTTCTTCATCAACACAGTATGTAGACAAGGAAAAGGAAAAAGAGCCAAGCATTGATGATGAGGAGGGAAAACATGAGACAAAGCATGAATTTCAGTTGATTGCCCTAGGTGAGGAAAATGAAGACAAAATTACCAATGCTGCAATAAAAGGCAAAGAAGAAAATATTAGTGAACTTGAAACTAATCTTGAGAGGGAAAAATATGCGATTGATTTCCTTGAGCAAGAAAATCAGCTGCTAAAAACCACGCAAGCAATTAATGAGGTGAAGTGTATCAAGGCACAAAGAGAGGCAGGAAAGGCTAAAGCCTTGCTTGAGGAAACATTAGAAAGATTTTGTGAACCTGATGATGAGGACGATCAGCCTCCAAGACAGGGACCAAAGACTAGAGGGCTGAAAAGAGCTCTAGACATTGAGAGACAGAGGGAAGCTGAGCTAGCAGACCATCCCACACTAAATGAACTGCTTGCCCTAGAAATTAGCAAGGATAGGGAAACATGGCTTGATAGAGCCAATCTGCATTTGGAGCGGTTGCTAGAGAAGGCCAACAAGAACAATGAATTGTTGATGACAAGGATCAAACTTCATGCACGGAAAGAGAGAATTGCATTGGCCAAGCTCAAAAGAGCCAATGCTAAAATTGAAAGTTTGACTAAGCAAGAGGAGAAAGAGAAGCTAGATATACTTGTTGAGGTGTCACTTCATGCCTCAAGTACTTGATAAGCAAGTACCCTCACAATTTTTGATAAATTTTGGCACACTTTGCATTTGTGCTCATTTTTGTGTTTTTTTAGTACTTTTGCACGCATAATTTTTTCCAAAGGTGCAGCGACCTGAACACTGTGCTCTTTTTTGGGACCTCCAAATGACAAATGGCCACCACCATAATTTTCATATTGATGAGTACATAAACCCTAGCAAGTTTCAGAATTTTTGGAGGATAATTGGTCCATCAAAAGTGCGAAAAACCATCAAATTTTCATGGTTCTACCTCAAATTCTGCCTGGTCGCTGCACATTTACCAGTCTTGGGAGAACAGGTTTTTGACAGGGCAAATGAGCACCATTTTGAAAACTGGAGGTAGTTTTGGAAACTAGACTCATATATATTTCCAATGAGTTATCATGGAGGTGATTTGGACACCAGGAAAGCACTCAAAACCAACCTTGAAAACATGTCATTTTTTCCACTTGGACGCTGCGTGTTTGATAGGGAAATTCCATTTTTCATAGTCTTCAACAATTTTTGAAGTTTCACTCCAATTTGGCTTTTTACCTTGGGAAATGAGAAATTACTTATGTAAATGGTCAAGATAAATGTAAATGTCATGTTTTTACTTTTATCTAGGGTAAGTACATTAGGTAAGTCAATCAGTTGAGTTGTAATGAATCAGTTCATTAGAGATAGGAATGAGTCACTTTTCTCATCCTATACTCTAGCTATCAGTTCATATTTTTGTGTAATATCTCCCTCACCTCATGGATTCAACCCCTATGGATGAGTGGAGGTGGTTTTCAGGTCTATTTAGCTCAGGTCTTTAGAGGAGTCAAAGGTTAGCATCAGTTTGAAAGTTAGTGTATTGATCAAGAACCAGTTTGGCCTGGATATTAATGAAAAATTGCAGCTATTTCCTTGGAATTCATGTGCTATGAATGTTTGACATGGTTTTTTCTCTGTGATAATTTGTATGAATGTTTTGTAAGATCATAAAAATTTTCATGTCTATTATATGTTAAATTTCAAGTTGGAAGACAAAATTCATGTTTTCATGCTATGTTTTAGGAAATCTTTCATAATCTATCCATTTTCTTCACTTTGGGAAGAACTCATCTCATATTCTCTTCCTAGCTCCTCATCTGTCTTATTCCATCTCACCAAATCACCTCTAAGTTTTAAGAATTCTACCTACCTTTCGCCATCAAATGGACTGCAATTCCATCACATTTTCCCTTATCTAGTCCCCTTGACATAATCCTCATTCAGTGAGCCCAACCCCAAATAAAAACAAATCCTTGCATTTCATACCTAGCCTAAAACCCTAATTTCTCCAGCCCTCTTGGTTGTGATCCTTTGGAGAGAGCCCTCTTAGACCTGGTAGGGCTAGATACCAAGTCAAAAGCTTAGTTTGTGGTTACCTATGTTGGGATTCCTTCCTTAGCCTTGGGAATCTAGTGGAGTGATAACATACTGGAACTGTTGCTGTGGATCAAAGAGACAAACATTTCCCTGGGTGTACGACAAATATCAATTGGAAACTGATCCGTTGGATGATAGGATTGAGATTCGGAAGGCTGATTTCATAAGTGTAGTGTAGAAATTAGCTGAATAAATCACTTATTCACTGAAGATTAACCTGGTCATATATCAATTTCGAATTGCATACATAACACATAACCTTCTTCTACAATTAATTGTCACATGCGGAAATAACAAAAGCAATCTCACATCAATTCAATCACACATTAACTCAGTATGTATGGGGAAAGCCTATAGCTGAAAACCCCGCAGCTATTGTGTATATTATAATGGAGAAATCAAATAACCAAACAAGTACAATACTCCTCACAAGTACTCAGTACTCTCTCATGAAGTTACTCACAATCTAGCTTGGTTTTGAACAAGTCTCGGGTTCAAAACACACCACTAACTGCCTTGCATCTATTACGCAATCATGGCCTGTATATGAAGAGGTTCAAGGTTCGAATCCCCTTGCCTTGATTGCGTAATTGTCATGGAAAATTCCTCCAAGTGTAATGCAAAACTCATGCAAAACAAATCTACCAACTGATAGCTTTACTCACCTTTTCATCTACCTCTTCCACTGGTCTCCACTGAACTGATCATGCACTGTAGTGAACTGAAGTGTTCTTGAGTTGACTAATGAGTTAATATTTAGTAAATTAAATATTATTTAATTTACTCCACTCATATCTAGTTGATTAGTTAGTTAACTAATCCCAACTAGTTCAACTAAAACAAACGAACACAACTCCACTATCATCCAGTGCTCTCCAAAAGCCTCACCCTTGCGGGGTCTAGCGAAGCCAACCATGCAAGGGTCTTATCAGGCCTAGAGACAGTTCCTTGTCCTTGGGTTCACGCAGGTCACCTCATGACTCAAGCTGATGCCTTGAGGGCGCTAACGACCACTGGTCAAATATTATTTACCCTTAATAATATTTGACTTCCATATTTTTAGGAGATCAGTCTAAAAATAGCCTGGGTCCTAAAAATTAGGGTCTCATCTATTTTTACCGACATGTCGCATACTCCAAGAATCTCCAAGTAGAATTCCCAAATTATGCTTCGTATGTCTAAAAATAGACATAGTCTAAAAATAGACTTTGCGCCAGAATTTGCCTGCGGGCCCACTTAGTGAAGGCGACTTCATTTCACTAAGCTCCATCATCTTGCTGCATTCTCAACATGTAGTGCCTCACAGCAGATATTGCTTCTACAAGATACACTAGATCGAATCCAGACCATGATCCAATTGATCTCGTTGATGATCCGGAACAATTCTTTCGAAGACACTGATATCAATCTCCGTAAATTCAATCAGGATCAACTCCATTGGTAAGATCAGTATCTCTACCAACAAAATTGCTCTCTAGAAGATATACCTTATGACATAAAGTTTGAATTATCTTTATTCAAGTCTAAATCCGAAAATTCATTGTCAAATATATTTTTTGATCCTTTGAGATTATCCGAAGTAAAATATTTGTCCGAATTAGATTTAATTTCTTTAAAATATTGGTTTTTCGAAGAAATCAAGCCTGAACCTGACCTAGACATTAAGGAGTGGATCAAATTTAATCATCTTGAAGAATTTTTGTTACATCTGAACCTCAAACTCAGTCAATTTCAGTATATTCAACTACACCTTCGCTTCAGACCACATACCGAAGCTTCTTCGGCCTATGATTTAGGTTCACTTTACCCGATCGAAACCATCCCTTGGGTTGTTAACTTGATTCATTATCCATACGGAATCATGTTCATTTTGGACCATTGAGCATACACTAATATGTGGATGACTGCCTCAAGGGTATGGTCAAAGGATTCCCCTTTTAATGAAAGCCTCGAAGGAAATCTGGCACAAATGGTGATATATAGCCAAATTAGCAAAGTGACATACCTGGAGTTGGAGGAGTTAACTTGCAGAGATGATGCCAAGATGCAGATCATTGCACAAAGTTTTTCGGGTGAATTCAAAGTTTGGCTTTATGCCCTAGCAGCAAATTCAATTAGTGTAGGTTTTAACCCTGAACAGAAATATCTACACACGATTCTTATAACAGAAAATAAACAATAGCAAGAGCATAAAACATAAAACAGATAAACACAGAGATTTTCCCCTAGATCCCAAATCGGGATGACCGGCTTGATTTTTCATTATATTCCTTTTAGTGTTACAACACATATATATACATGCCGGAGCATACATAAACCCCAATCCATTAACCCTGGATTAGAACATAACCGTAGTTCCCTTGACCGGATCTACAAAAATACCAGGGGCCGAAAACCATCGAACCCCAAAACCATGTGCAAAACCATGCTCAAAACCATGGTGACAGGATGCTTCCCACTAAAAATAAGGTCCAATTTTTTTTCTCGGGGTGTACACGGACCCCAAATAGGGGGGGTTGTCGCCCCACTGTGACCCCCTCTTGCGCCGTCAAGCGTGCGGGGGGGGACATCACCACTACATATTTACACATAGCTGGCTGGCAAACCATGCATAACACATACCCAGCAACATTGACTCACTTGTTGTTTTCTTTGAAACAGAAGTGAGAGCTTAGAGGTGGTGGCTCTGCCATTTTATTGTTCTCTAGAACTTAAGTGCTCTGAGACTTCGTCGATATACTGCAACATTCTTCAAAGTGTCCACCTTTACCAACAACACCCTTTTAGCCTCAACCATATCTCTAACAAAGTGAAATTGAACATCAATGTGCTTTGTCTTTAAATGATAAGAAGGGTTCTTAGCCAAGAAAATTGAACTTTGGCTATCACAGTCTATCCTTATAGCTTGTTGTACCAACCCTTTACTTGAACACAATCTCTACAACCAAACTACTTCCTTGCTTGCATGAGTGGCTGCTATGTATTCTGCCTCTGTAGTTGAAAGAGCCACTACAAACTCTCTTTTACTCATCCAATTGACTGCGCCTCCAAATAGGCTAAACACATACCCACTTGTAGATCTTCTTTGGTCCAGATCTCCAGCCCAGTCTGCATCAACAAAACCACGAATGTCCAACATTCTTTCCAACCCTGGTCTTCCCTGGTAGCACAAGCCATAGTCGCTAGTGCCAAAATATACGAAAACCCGCTTCCTTTGTTGTCCAATGCTCCTTCACAGGTTTGACATAAACTTTTTAACTCCAATACTCCCTGTGTGCATGTACGGTCTAAGTGAACCATTTGCATACATCGGGCTATCCACTTGCGCCACATGGGCGGACATATCCTCCTCTTCTTGTGTCTTGGGATAGCATTCGATAGACATCTTTACACCTACGGATGACGGGGAATGGAGACATTTCACGGGTTTACTATCACACATCAACAACCTACTGCACCATAGTCTCGACATACTTCCTACGGTTTAACCTGAAACCTATTCTATCATGATCTCTCTTAATTTTGATGCCCAAAATATAGTTTGCAGCACCAAGATCCTTCATGTCCAATTTGGAGAACAGTTGGGTCTTCAAATCTTGGATAATTTCTTTGTCATTTCCAATCAACAACTTATCATCCACATACAAGACCAAATAAATAACACGGTCACCAATTAATTTAAAATAAATACAGTGATCCTCCTCGCTTCTGGTGAGGCCAAGTCCCCGTATATAGTTATCAAATTTCCGATACCACATCCTTGGTGATTGTTTTAACCCATACAGAGACTTCTTTAACCTACATACTAGTTCTTTCTTTTGTTTCACCATAAAGCCTTCAGGTTTTTTCATGTAGATCTCCTCTTCCAGATCCCCATGAAGAAATGATGTCTTCACATCCATCTGTTCTACCTCAAAATCAAATGCAGCAGCAACAGATAAAAGTAATCTAATAGAAGTAACTTTGGCAATAGGAGAAAAAATATCACCAAAATAGAGAATTCACATTTTGGGAATAACCTTTTGCTACCAACCAGGCTTTTGTATCTCTCTACCTTTCCTTCTGAACAATCACCTTCTTCTTCAACACCCATTTGCTCTCGATGGGCTTCCTTCTAGCAAAACAACTCCATAAATCATGCCTCATTTTTGTAGGATGCCGCAGTCAAGAGCCATGGCCTCTTCGAGTTTCCTCCTACGAATCTCTTGCCTCCTGATGGCCAGTTTTGGGATCATCAGCGGTAATAGATAAAGAAAAAAATTTGAACAGAAAGCATATGGACTATACTTTTCTGGTTGTCTTCTTTCTCGAGCTGATTTTCTCACAGCTGGATTTTGTGGCTCTTCCTCTTCTGAGTCTTCTTCTATTGTAGAGTCTGATTCATCCTCCTTTAGCTCAAACTATATCTTCTCAGGTTCCTTTGGTAGGACTTCATGTTTAACAACATTTTTCACCTCTCTAAACACCACATCTCGGCTGTACACAACCTTTCTTGTTTCCGGGTTCGAAAACTTGTAACCCTTTAAACCATCCTTATACCCAATGAAGATGCACCTTTCAGATTTATTATCCAACTTGGTCCTTTTCTCCTTTGGAACATGTACATATGCATCACATCTGAATACCCTTATATGTGAAAGAGAGGGTTTCGTACTAGTCCATAACTCATGTGGAGTCTTATCCTCCAACGCTGATAAAGGTGATCTGTTAACCAAGTAACATGCAGTCTCCACTGCCTCTGCCCATAATTCTTGTCCTAACCCGGTACCAGTGAGCATGCTTCTTGCCTTTTCCATCAGTGTTCTATTCATTCTTTCTACAACTCCGTTTTGCTGAGGTGTGTATGGAGTAGTCTTCTGTCATGCTATACCACACTTCTTACAGAACTCTTCAAACTCCTTCTTGCAGAACTCCCCACCATTATCTGTCCTCAACACCTTTATCTTCTTCTCTGTCTGGTTTTCCACTAGAGCCTTAAATTATTTAAATTTGTCAAATACTTCATATTTCTTCCTCAAGAAATATATCCATGTATTCCTTGAGAAGTCATCTATGAATGAAACATAGTACACAGAATTACCCAGTGATGGAATCAACACAGGTCCAAACACATCACTGTGCACAAGCTCTAATATCTTGTTCGCCCTCTTAGCACCAGAAGGAAAACTCACTCTATTCTGCTTCCCATATACACAATGTTCACAGAAATTGAAATCCAAAGAGAGATTAGACATACCTTCTAACATACCATTTCCATGCAGTATCTGAAGGCCCCTATCTCCAATATGTCCAAGCCTTTGATGCCATAGCATGGTATTTTCTCCAGAGACCGCTAGGCTTTCCGCTCCACTTTCAGGAACCACAAAACTATTGCACCCATCAATAATAGTACTATCCTGAAGCTTGTACAGAGTTCCAATCTGAACTCCCCGCATTAATACCAGTGCTCCCTGAACCATCTTACGTTTATCTTTCTCGAACACTATTTTTACACCTGCATCATCCATATTGCTTACAGAAATCATATTTCCGGCCAATGCAGGAATGTGCATAGCACCAGGAAGTGTTCTAATCCTTCCACCTTGTAGCTTCAGCTTGACTTTTCCACGACCGACGATTTTGGCCTTCCTATCATCCCCTAGGAAGACATCACTGCCATCATCTTTCTCATACTCGCAAAACCACTCCCTATGGGGAGTGAAGTGAAAGGATGCACCCAAGTCAATCAACCATGACTCATGATCTTTATGTGTATTTGAAGAAGAAGCCAAATACACATCCCCACATTAATCCGAGGTGGTTTTTCCTCTACAAAAGGAGCATCATCATATCCCTTTCCTTTCTCAGGAGCTATAGATCTGCAGTCCTTTTTCTAGTGCCCTTCCTTTCCGCATTTCCAGCACACCTTTAAAAACTTTCCAGGAGATTTAGATCTCCCTCTAGATTTATATCTCCCACTTGAAACCTTATTCTTGTTTCTATTTTGGACCTTCCTCATGCAGATAAGGCATCTCCATTATGGCCCTCCATATTTATCCATCTCATTTCCTCTGACAGCAAGGCTGAGATAATGTCATCAAAATTCAAGGTAGTTGTATTGCTACCTATTACAATAACCAAACTGTCCCACGAATCTGTTAGAGAACACAACAAACTGATGCACTTCTCTTCATCTGAGATTTTAATATCAACAGATGATAGCTGACTTACCATAGTATTGAAGGTGTTCAGATGCTCTGTCACTGAGTCTCCATCCTTCATCCTCAGGTTATACAGCTTTTTCTGCAGGAACAATTTATTCACCACAGACTTAGATTGGTACAAAGTCCCAAGTTTGTCCCACAAGGTCTTCAACGTAGCATCCCCAGATACATTCAACAATACTGAATATAAGACACACAACCGTATTTTTCTCTTTGCCTTCTGATCCAGCTTCTTCTAGTCTTCATCTGACTTTGCCGTTGGTTTAGTACCCGGATCTACCGTGATCCACTGATCCTTATCCACCAACAGATCCTCCATCTTGAGCTTCCACAACTCAAAAATCTGACCATTAAATTTCTCGATCTCTATCTTCCCACCACTCACCATCTTCTTTCACTGCAAGAATCGATCCTACAGATATCCCATTGAACAAGGAAAAAAAACCCCTCAGCAGCAAAGGCGTCCCCTTGAAGCCAAAACTGCTCTGATACCAATTGTAGGTTTTAACTGTTTACATAAATGATCTGCAAATGAATCTTAAAAATAGAAAATAAAAAATAGTGAGAGCATAAAACATAAAATAGATAAACACAGAGATTTTCCCCTCGATCCCAAATCAGGGCGACCAGCTTGATTTTTCATTATATTCCTTTAAGTGTTACAACACATATATGTACATGCCGAAGCATACATAAACCCCAATCCATTAACCCTGGATTAGAACATAATCATAGTTCCCTTGACTGGATCTACAAAATACTAGGGGCCAAAAACCATCATGCCCCAAAACCATGTGAAAACCCATGCACAAAACCATGGGCGGGTCTGCCCACCAAAAAATAAGGTCCAATTTTTTTTTTCCTAGGGTGCTGCCCCGGACCCCGAACAAGGGGGGCTGTTTCCCCCCCTGTGACCCCTCTGCTGCACCCAGCGCAACGTACAAGGGGGGCTATCGCCCCCCCTATGATCCCCCCACATGTGACTATTCATGGAAATAATATAACACATACCCAACAATTAGGACTCCCGATGAATTAACTGATGCTTTCTTAGCCAGGTGGGATGAAAAGAAAAATCCTTTACAGATCCTTACTGAATATGATTCATTGAAACTTAATCCCAATGAATGAGTGCCGATTACAACGCTCGATATCTCAGGATTTATAATTCCATTCCTAATGAAATGAAACCACTTCCTGGTTTAGCCCTTATGTGTTATCCTGATGCATTTGATCTAGATATGGCCTATTCATTGAGAGAAATAAACCTCGCCACCCTTGAAGATATGATGAAAAATTTAGTAAGTGTTAAGGCAAATCTTTTAGTTAAGAAGGCTAAACTTAAAGGTGAACGAAAAGTGACTATCAAAGAGGAACCATCCACTTCATCTGATACCAAATTCGATGCCTTACTGAAAATAATGGAGAGAATGGTTGATAAGATGTCTATTTCAGACAGATAGTCTGAGCCTCAAATAAAAAATCCAAACTTCTGAGGCCAGCAAAAACCTCAATTTTGAATAAAGCAGCGAGAACAAAGACCTCCCGAAGCACAACAATAGAAAATCAAAACACCACTTCAACAAAATTATACACAAAGTGATGAATAACATGAACCTATGGTAGAAGAGAATCTTCTTTTCGCATTTGATGGTCAGCGCATTTTTCTCACCGAGGATGAAGAATATGTGGAGAATACAAGTCCAACTAATGATAAAAATTTCATAATGGAAAATGACCATGAATTAGAGGTAGAATCTGATGACTATCAGAGAGGGTATCTAAATGCATTAATTTGCCATCAAAGACAATATACCTTGAGAGGTTGGGATGTTCCAATAACTCCACTCCCCAAGAAAATAGTTCAGCAGAAAGAAGCAACAACGAAACAAGTTCAGAATAAGGGTAAAGAAATTGTAGCACCGAGTCAAAATACAAATAATCAGCCCACTAAGGTGCACCAGTCAGAGAAAAGGACATTCAAAGAAAGCAAGCTACACCCAGATATCATGTTGAAAAAAGGGATGCTACCATGAAAGAGGTAGACAAAACTACACCTTTTCACTTTGAGTCTGAAATTTCTAAATTAAAAGTGTCTATTCCTCTTACCGAGTTGGTTAAATTTGATAAGTTAAAAAACAATGTAGCGAAGACCTTAAAAGTTTACCCTTTATCCGACATGGTTAATATAGAAGATGACTAGCCTGAGTTGATATTTGGTCCTACCATTGATGGCCAATTCGAAGGCAGTGAAGTCCCACCATTCTATCTAAGCCTTAAGATTCATCAGTATATTCCTCATAATACCATGTTAGATTCTAGGGCTTCTCAAAACCTCATGCCAAAAGCCATCATGGAGAAAATTGGCCTTGATATTACTCGCTTGTATTATTATCTATACTCTTTTGATCCTGGAAGTGTTCATTGTTTAGGTCTGATTAAATATCTAGTGGTCTCCTTAGAACAAATCCCTACCAAAAATGTCCTTATGGATGTGGTAGTTGCTGATATTCCACCACGCTTCGGTATGTTGTTGTCAAGATCCTGACGGGCCAAACTAAGAGGTACATTGTAGTTAGACTTTTCTTATGCCACTATCCCTGTCTTTCATCAAATGAGAAAGCTTTACCGTGAGACCAAAATGAAGTACATGATCAGTAATAAAGAAAGGCCTAACAATCATCCAATCAATTATGTACATACCGATATAGAGTCTTTTATATTGTTCAATGATTCAGGTTTAAATGATATAGACTGTCAAATAGTAGAATTAGAGGATGTTCTCGAAATTTTTGATTGTATTAGAACAGTGCTAGAGGAAGAGAAACAAAATGTGCCCATTATAACCCAACAGCCAGTAGAGAAAGTAGATAAAAATTCAGAGTAGCATGAAGAATCAGACCACCAAATAGTGTTAAATCAGGATCAAGAATTTCAGCACCTAGAAGAAGAAGAAGATGGTCTTTGGAGCATGGGTTTTGATGGTTCCATTGGAAAAGATGGAGCTGGCATAGGTTTGTGGATCCACAGCCCATGGCAACATAAAAACGAGGTCCCAAATAATTTAAGGTTATGTTCCTATAAACTAGAATTTGACTGCAAAAATAATGAGGCTGAATATGAAGCCCTCATTACTGGTTTGAAAATTCTAAAAAAATTGGGAGCGAAGAAAATTGCAATTTATGGAGATTCAGAGCTAGTGATAAAAAAAATTAAAGGTGAATACCAAGCTAATCACTCGAGAATGAGACAATAAAATAATTTAGCACTCGACATTTTAAATATGTTTCCTAAATACACTCTTAAGGTAGTGCCTAGATTTCAAAACTTGATGGTTGATTCATTAGCTACTGCTGCGACTAATTTCAGATCTATAATGTTTTCTAACAAAAAGTTTGAGATCCATATAAAGCACAGGCCCGTTACTCTGGATAACTTGAAATTATGGCAAGTTTTTTGGGATAATAAACAAGTGAACAAATTCTTGCAGAGTGAAGGAGAATTTGAAAATTGTTCTATGGATGAGGCATATGATAAACATGAACAAGTTATTGAAACGGAGCAGATTGACATTCTTCAACTCAAAGACAATAACATTCCAAAAGGTCTCATACCTTTGGAAGAGTTATTTGATCAGGATGATGTGGCAAGAAAACCATCGTTGGTTCCCATAATGAAAGGAGTCGAAGATGTGAATATAGGAACAGTCGATTAGCCGAAGTTCATCAAACTCTCAAATTCCTTGCCATCAGAGGTAAATCCTAAATATATTTATTTTTTTACTGAGTTTTCTGATATTTTTTCTTGGAATTATTCAGACCTAAAGGTGTATAATCAAGATATCATTTAGCATACACTCCCGATCAAGCCAAATCAGAAGCCTTTTAGACAAAATCTTAGGAGGATTAATCCAAAATTGTTGTCATCCATTGAGAAGGAGGTAAATAAGCTTTATAAGGCAGACATCATTGTTCCAGTCATATTTTGAGATTGGATCTCTAATTTGGTGCCGGTGCGGAAGAAGACTGGTGAGATTTGACTTTCTATAGATTTCAGGAATCTGAACAAAGTTTCATTAAAAGACAATTATCCACTGCCCAAGATGGATCACATTCTTCAGAGAGTTTTAGGATCCAACAAGATGTCTTTTTTGGATGACTATTCAAGTTACAATCATATTTTGGTAGATGAAAATGACCAGGATAAGACACCATTCACGACACCATGGGGGACCTTCAAATATGCCAAAATGCCATTTGGTTTGAAGAATGCCGGAGCCACTTTCCAGCATGCAATGGACATAGATTTTGGTAATGAAAAAGATGTCTTTTTGGTAATTTATTTAGATGATCTTACTGTTTATTCAAATTCAGATGAAGAACACTTACATCATTTGAGAGTTGTATTCCAGCAGTGCAAAAAGTTTGGGATTTCTGTAAATCCTAAAAAATTCATGTTTGCTATGGAAGAGGGTAAGTTGTTGGGACACATCATCTCAAAAGTTGAAATGTGAATAGATCCCTCTAGAGTTGAAGAAATTCAGAAAATAGATTTCCCCATAAAAAAAAAATGAAATTCAAGCCTTTAATGGTAATATGAACTTCCTACGTAGGTTTATTCCCAACCTAGCAAAGCATCTCAGAGAGTTGACCAATATTCTCAAGAAAGAAAACGATGTTAGAAGGTCATAGAATGCCCGTAAATCATTCAGCTCAATAAAATTTTCTTTAACTACTGCCCTAGTGTTGACAAGTCCTGATTATTCTTTAGATTTCATCAATTTTCCTTTTGCTTCTGAGCATACCTTAGCAGTAGCGCTTATGCAGAAAAAGGATGGGACAGAGTTTCCTATAGCTTGTTTCAGTTGTACCATAAGAGATGTAACTCTCCAATATAATATAATTGAAAAATAGGCATTTCCCTTAGTCAAATAACTCAAAGACTTCCGATTTTACATTCTGCACTCCCATATTCTAGCATATGTTCTGAATGCAGTGGTTAAAGAAGTACTTATATAGACAGATACAGAAGGAAGAAGAGGTAGGTGGATAGCAACACTTTTATAATACGACCTTGAGATCAAGACAACCAAGCTATTTAAAGGGAAAGGCTTAGCCAAGCTCATGGCTGAGTCTGATTTGCATGCACTTGATATCAATCTGATATCAACACTGTCTAATGATGAAGAAAATGTAAGTTTAGTTCAGATATCAGATATTTTTTCATCGTCCCATCAGTATGTTGATATTGTTTATGTTTTACAACATTTGAATCCTCCTCTGTACATGACAAAGATTAAGGCAAGGTCCTTAAAACTTAAGGCTTCAAAATATTGTATTCTTAATAGTGCACTCTACTGGAAAGATCCAGGAGGAGTATTGCTCAATTGTTTGGTGGAAGATGAATCTAGAGAAGTGATGAAAGACTTTCACAAGGGAGATTGTGGAGGTCATTTGTACTGGAAGACTATCGCCAATAAAGTAATGAGAGCAGGTTACTACTGGCCTACCTTGTTTGTAGGTCTGTACAAGACGGTCATGAGCTATCATGAGTGTCAACTTTTCCAAGGTAAATGTAAGCTCTTACCTTTTCCTTTACAACCTATTTCAGTTGAAGCTCCCTTTTAGCAGTGGGGTTTGGATTTTATTGGAGAAATACACCCTCCATCTACTCAGCATAAATGGAGACTTACTGCTAAAAATTATTTCATAAAGTGGATCGAAGTGATCCTGACTAAGCAAGCTACTGACACAGTCATTATTCAGGTTCTTGAAGCTAACATTTTGTCTCGGTTTGGTTGTCCCAGAAAGATAATCATAGACAATGCATCTGCTTTCAAATCAAATAAAATGACAGAATTCTGTGATCAATACAACATCAAATTGGGTCATTCCACAACATATTATCCACAGGGAAATGGATTGGCAGAGTCCTCCAACGAGTCTCTGGTCAATATCATCAAAAAGGTGTTGGAAGCTAACAAAAACAATTGGCACAAGAAGTTGATAAATGCACTATGGGAAGATAGAGTAAGTAGCAAAAGATCCATCGGTATGTCTCCATTTCAAGTAGTTTATGGGGTAGATACGGTTTTTACTACTTCATTAATAGTCCCAGTCATGAAACTTCTGCAAGAGGGTGGAAGTGAAGAAAATGATATTCAAATAAGGATTAATAAAATGATCCACTTGCAGCAAACAAGAGAGGAAGTGTTCCACAACACTTCTAAACTTCATGATAAGATCAAACAGATTTATGACAAGAAAAATAAACAGGACGATTTCAAGCTTGATGATGTGGTACTTGTGGAAATTAGTATACACTAAGCATGCATACATCCAGATTCCCCTGATCTCACAATATTTAACTTCTTGAAAAATACAGAATCATTCCACTGTTAATATTTTATTGCAAACACAAGTGAAGCATAAATAAAAAAAATCGCACATAACACAGTTGTTTAACGGGAAATCCTGAAGCTAAAAACCCCAAATATCATATATTATGTATCATGGAGATCATGTAACAATCTCATACAAATCTTAGTACATCAAGCTCTCAGTACAATCAATCATCACACACTAACATATAAGAAATCTGCAAATCCATGCACCGATTTCTGCCCTCCTGCTAGCCTGCCTCCACTGCGCAATCCTTGCTGAAGAATAGCTCTGAATGAATTCGAATTACCCTTTCCTTGACTGCGCAATCCTCATTGGCAACTCCAATGTGTGTGTGGTGCAATCATTGCATCACTATAGTCACAACAGATAGTCCATCTTGCCCTTTCAACTATCTCTCCATTGGGTCTCCACTGGAACTAACATGCACTGTAGTTAACTGATGTATTGTTCAGTTGATTAATGAGTTATTATTTGTGAATTAATTAACTAATTAATCACTCCACTCTCACTAGTGTATCATTCAGTTAGACTAGATACAACTAGCTCAACTGAGTCTAACTGAGTTAAACTGAACACAACTCCATGAACTACTCTTCCAACTCTGTCATAACTTTTCCACTTGAGATCTAACTAAGCTCTCCATGCATGAACCACCTGTAAACCCTAGGAATTGTGTAATGCCTTCAGCCCACTAATTTTCCAAATTTGTGCACTGAAACTAAGTGCTCCAAGAGAATAAGTTGTTTTCTATTGTCGGATTATTATTAAGAACTAATAATAATCGACACTTCTATTTTTAGATCAAAAATCTATAAATAGACTTCGCCCAATATTCTAAAAATAGAATTTCATCTATTTTTCCAACTTGATCAACCATCCACAAATATCATCCTGCAACTTCTGAAATATGATCACCATGTCTAAAAATAGACTTGCGCCAAAAATAGCCCACAGAACCACTTAGTGAAGGCGTCTCTTTTCACTAAGCTCATCATATTGTTGAATCTCAACACCCCCTCTCAACATGATAGGGATTATCCTTCACCCTAATCTTGCCTCTATGATATTCAAATTTTCTCCTGGTGAGCGCCTTCGTCAGAATATCTACATCCTGATCTTCTGTAGGAATGTACTGAAGCAACATGATCTTCCACTGCACACAATATCTGATATTTTGATACCAGATATCAATATGTTTATATCTATCATGAAACACAGGATTAATCGAGAGTTTAATGCAAATCTGATTATCACAATGTATCACTGTAGGATTTAAATGTGAACTGAACAAACCGACCAGGATCTTCCTCATCCAGATAGCCTCACATGCAACTTGACTTGCTGCCATGTATTCTGCTTCCGAAGAACTAAGTGCCACGGATATTTGTTTCCTGCTGTACCAAGAAAATACCGTAGATCCGATACTAAAAATCCCTCCTGATGTGCTCTTTTTGTCTGTTGGGCTGCCTGCCCAATCTACATCTATGAAGCCATGCAAATTCAGCTCATCCGTCTGTCTGTACCATAAGCCATACTTAGATGTGCCCCTGAGATACCTCAAGACATGCTTTCCAACCTTCCAAAAGAGCTTGGTAGGCTTAACCATTGCTTTTGAAAGCTGGTTCACCACATATCATATGTCCATTCTTGTATTAACTAAATACATGAGTGAACCCACCAACTGTCGATAAACAATGGCATCCACTACCTTTGCCGATGTAGAATCCTCTTTCCTCCAATTTCATAGAAGAGGAGTATCGATAGGCTTGTAGCCTTGCATGTGAAACTTCTCCAGTATCTCCCAAGCATACTTGCCTTGAGACACAAACAGTTCACCTTCCCGCTGCCATATTTCCAATCCAAGGAAATAATGAAGGAGGCCCAAATCCTTCATCTCAAATTCCTTTGGAAGATCAGCCTTGCATGAGTGTATCAACTTCTCATCACCCGTTAGTATTAAATCATCAACATAAAGAACAATGATTAAAATCTTACCCTCCACCACAATTTGGTACAGGTTTGCATCCACCTCACTCTTGGTGAAGCCAAGTCCAGTGAAATAGTTGTCGATCCATGTGTACCAAGCACAAGGTGCTTGCTTCAGCCCATACAATGCTCTTTTGAGCCTGCACACATGCGACTTGCTACTGAAGATCTCAAATACTTCAGGTTGCTCAATGTACACCTCTTCCTCAATGATCCCATTAAGGAACACAGTCTTCACATCCATCTAATGAATGTGCCAACCCATCTGCGCTAAGAGAGAAAGGATGGTCCTTATGGAAGAATACCATGTGACAGGTGCAAAGGTTTCTTCATAATCAATCCCCTCGATCTGTGAGAAGCCCCGAGCAACAAATCTTGCCTTATACTTCTCGACGCTCCCATCAGCAGCTTGCTTTACCTTGTAGATCCATCTTGATCCTACAACTGATTTACCCACTGGCCTTGGAACAATCTCCCAAGCACTGTTTCAAACAATGGACTCATACTCCTCCACCATGGCATCTACCGATGTGGTCTCCTGCACTACTTCTTCAAAAGAAGATGGCCCTGTCACGATACACTTGCTCATCAGAGCCATTTATCCAGTAAATCGATCAGGTGACTGTCTTTGTCTACGCTGTGATGTAGGGACTCCTACATTCTGTGTTGCATCAAGCTTTATTCTCTCTGCTTCTATGGTCCGATTTCTGCCTTGTTTGATGTTTGGTTCTGCATGAGTGGACTCCTCCACTCCATGAATCTCCTCTTGTGGCTGATCCACATCTGAAGGCTCATCTTTCGGAACAAGAAGTTCCTTCACTGCATGCAAGTCTAGCTCCCTCTCAAGCATAGCTCGTGCAACACCCACAATTGTTCTGTTCTTCCTCTCCGCGACCCCATTCTGCTGTGGGTTATGAGGCGCTATGAGTTGTCTTTGAATTAATTATTTTCTACAGAAGTCTTTGAATTCACCACAATTATTGCTCTGCAGAGCTTTCACTTGCTTCCCCGACTCCTTCTCCACCAATGCTTTAAAATCACAGAACTTTGAGAATCTTTCACTCTTCTTCTGCATGAAGAAGATCCAGCATCTATGAGAATATTCATCAACAAAAATGACATAATACCTATGTTTTTTTGTTGAAGCAATCAAGAAAGGTCCACACACGTCTGTGTGAATTCTCTCTAGGATCACCGAAGCACGGTTCTCCTTCCCATGAAAGGTGGTCTTCACAAACTTACCCATATTACATCCGTTGCACTAATTCGACTGCACAAGAGTACCCTTGGGAAGTCTAGTATAAATCTACTGCAAAATCTTCAAAGTGCCATGGTGAAGATGGCCCAATCTCCTGTGCCATAATTCGCCCTCATCCTGGCTCACCACTTCTTCTGCTTTTCCCATCATTGCAGTGCAGCCATCAACCTCCAGCTTGTAGAGATTCTTAACTTGAATCCCTATCTTCTTGGTTTAACCCATTGTTTTATGTCGAAGGAAGGCTTTTCCCTCATGAAAACAACATCATAACCTTTGCCTTCCAACATTGCGACCGAGACCAAGTTCTTCTTCAAACCTGGAACATGCATAACATCCTTCAACAAGAATGGATTACCGGACTCCCTCTCAAAGGTAATTGTCCCAATGCCTATCGCACTGTATCGACCATCGTCGCCCATCTCTATATGCATCTGAAGGTCCTTCTCCTCCAAGTCACTAAACAAATCCTTTTCTCTCGTCGTATGAAAAGACACACCACTATCAAGATACCACACCGATCCCATATAGCTTGAAATAAAGCATGAAATCAAAGATAAATCAAGTTCAAATTGCGAGGCTAAGGCCTCTCGAGCTACATCTCCAACAACCTTCTTGTTCTTCTTCTTCTGTGGGCAGTTTGTGGCGAAATGCCCATGTTCGTGACAATGAAAACACTTCACCTTGGAAAAATCCTGCTTCTTGCCTTTAACATCATATTTTGAAGGAAATTTCTTCCCCTTCCCTTTCCTTGCTTTGGTAGCCAAAGCACAATTCTCTTCATCTTCATTCTTCGATGAAGAGCCATCCCTGGTACCCCGCCTTATCTCCTCCTGCACAAGATCTGACCAAAGTCACTCCAATCCCGGTAGTTTCTCTCGTCCATTGACAGAGTCTTCATAGCTATGCCAACTCTTCAGAAGCCCAAGGAGAGCCAAGCTCACCAAGTCTTCATCATCAATAGTAATCCCCACACTTCCCAATTCATCCCTACAGTGGACAAACTTCGTGAGATATTTTGGAATACTTTCGCCCTTCTCCATTTTTATTTTTCTGAGCTTATCTTTCAGCGCCAACTTCCTCTGGTCGCTGCTAATTTGGAAAAAATTTGTCAAAGCCTTCCACATTAAGAATGGAGTGGCTTTCCTGTGAAGGTTGGACAAAATATGGTCCTTCACACCTTCCAACATAATTCTTCTTGTCTTTGCTATCTTCTTTTTCCATGCGTCCAATAATGCAACATCGCTAGATCCCGGCTTAGGAACATCGATATCGATGAACTCCTTCAGTCCATTATCCTACAACACCGCCTCCATCCTATCCTTACAGGCTATGTAATTCAAGCTCCCATCAAGGGCATACTCCAATCGCAACCCATTGAAAGACATTTCAATGTATACTCAACTTCTGCACCAAGAATTTTCTATAGCAAATTCGAATTGTCCACGAGCACAAACTTAGCAATTCTTCACAATTTCAATCTTCAAGAATTAAAACTGCTCTGATACCATGTAGAAATTAGTATACACTAAGCATGCATAGATCCATATTCCCTTGATCTCACAATATTTAACTTCTTGCAAAATACAGAATCATTCCACTGTTAATCTTTTATTGCAAACACATGTGAAGCATAAATAAAAACAATCGCACATAACACTATTGTTTAACGGGAAAGCCTGAAGTTGAAAACCCCAAATATCATATATTATGTATCATGGAGATCATGTAACAATCTCATACAAATCTTAGTACATCAAGCTCTCAGTACAATCAATCGTCACACACTAACATAGAAGAAATTTGCAAATCCATGCACCGATTTCTGCCCTCCTGCTAGCCTGCCTCCATTGCGCAATCCTTGCTAAAGAATAGCTATAAATGAATTCGAATTACCCTTTCCTTGACTATGCAATCCTCATTGGCAACTCCAATGTGTGTGTGGTGCAATCAATGAATCACTATAGTCACAACAGATAGTCCATCTTTCCCTTTCACCTATCTCTCCACTGAGTCTCCACTGGAACTGACATGCATTGTAGTTAATTGATGTATTGTTCAGTTGATTAATAAGTTATTATTTGTGAATTAATTAACTAATTAATTCACTCCACTCTCACTAGTGTATCATTCAATTAGACTAGATACAACTAGCTCAACTGAGTCTAACTGAGTTAAGCTGAATACAACTCCATGAACTACTCTTCCAACTCTGTCATAAATTTTCCACTTGAGTTCTAACTAAGTCCTCCATGCATGAACCACCAGTAAACCCTAGGAATTGTGTAATTCCTTCAACCCACTTATTTTCCAAATCTGTGCACTGAAACCTAGTGCTCCAAGAGAATAAGTTGTTGTCTATTGTCGGATTATTATTAAGAGCTAATAATAATCAACACTTCTATTTTTAGATCAACAATCTATAAATAGACTTCGCCCAATATTCTAAAAATATAATTTCATCTATTTTTCCAACTTGATCAACCATCCACAAATATCATCCTGCAACTTTTGAAATATGATCACCATGTCTAAAAATAGACTTGCGCTAAAAATAGCCTACGGGCCCACTTAGTGAAGGTGACTCTTTTCACTAAGCTCATCATTTTGTTGAATCTCAACAGTAATCCACTGGGATGCAAGAAATGAAGACAAAGTTAAACACGAAAAATTTGATAATCTATAGAAAGATCCTTTCATAATTGCAGCTTCTCATGGATAGATTGCATATCTTTTGGAAGAAATGGACGAGCAAAGTTACTTAGGAGGGCCAGTAAATGGTAGGCTCCTGAAGCACTATCTCTTTTGATCTGAAACTTAAGAAAAAAATTTCATCCTTATTGTATATATCAGTTTCATTTTTCTGCAAGTGTGAAGTGACATAAGCATTGGAGTACGGAGCCCGAAGTGAAGGCCATGGAGATTCATTGAAGTTTCTACTTTTATTCAAATTAATTTTGCATTAAGGTAAGCTCAGTTTTTGAGTCTTTATTTCAGTCAAGTCAAATTGAGTCAGTTTCATTCAGTTTGTGTCATTGATTCTCAGAAAATCAATCCTACCTTTCAGCTTTAGTTATTTTTTACCGTATTTGGCCCAATGGAATAAAGCACTGATATACTCAACTCAGATATTTATGGTTATTGACACCTCTGTCAGAGCTGTAATCCCCAATAAGGCCAATGTTATAGTCATAATATTCATTCTGCCATTAGTGATCGATATCATCTCTTCATTTCTCATTTTAGGTATCTCATTCTGAAATTTGTATATCATTCCATTAGGTAACGCTAAAAATTATTTCACTGGTGGTAGTTTTCCTCAATAAAATTTCATTTTCCTTCAAAGAAACATATTTGCTGACTCATTCCCATGTCTCCTTAAAGCATAATAACACCTATGAAAATGTTCTTTTCACCATGATTTGTCTTAGTCAAAGTCAGTCATGAGCATCAGGTCTAAAGGTCTCATTAGGTCATTAGGTTTTTTTTTTTCAAGGTCATTACTTCATCCAAATAAAGTCAACAAGTATATGAGATGGACTCAAAGAAAATTATATCTTCCTTTACAAGAAGATCATTACTTTGTAATTATTTCAATGATTTTTATATCCAAATCCTATTATGATATAAAAATAAATATGTAATTTATTTTTTATTTTTAAAATGTAATTTTGTGTTTTTATATGTAATAAACTATTCCCTAGCTTTCAATTCAATCATTCCAGCCAAACTAAAACAAAGAAATTTAAGCTTCATTAGTTGATCAACTTGCAAAGAAAAAAGTCAGAAGATTAAAGAGTATCAGTGTTAAAGTTTGAAGAAGAGAAAAATGAACATAAGGAAAGTGGGTAATTCAAATAAAAAATTCAAATCCACTAAGTTATAAAGCCATTCAAAAACCTCAAAGAAAAGTCATTTCTTTCATTTATCCTTCATCAATCCTCAACAATGGAGAAATTTTGCGTTTTCATTGAGAAAATCAGCAAATTTCCAGGGTCGTTGCGCGTTTGAGGGAGACAATGCGCGTTTGAGCTGGATGTTGCACGTTTGAGCTCAGTCACTATGTAGTTGCCTGAATTCTTCAGACCATTTCACGTGGACACTGCGCGTTTGGAGGTGGTCGCTGCACGTTTGCCCAGTTGCTGTGCATTTTCTCCAAGGCGATACGTGTTTGCTCAGAAAGGCAGAAAACCACTTGATACCCTCCTACTTCATCAACAAGTTCCAGGTCTATGCATGGATTTTCTTCAAGGCTCTTTTGGTCAGTGAGTAAACCCTAAGACATCTCTTCAGTGATATATCTTGTGTTTTATAGGAAATTTCAAGTTTTTTTCAAAAAGAAGCACTATTTCTCATTTCAAAACTAAATTCCCTTCCCATTTCCATGTATATTTCCCATACCCATATTCCCTAAAACACATACCATTCCTAATACCACTAAATCCTATGGTTTACAAAAACCTATGTTCTCATTAACATTCTCATTCCATCCATTTCCCAAATCATTTCCTTTCACTTCACATTCCCTCCATTTCATTCCATCACACTAGGGTTTCAAATTTCAAATTCAAAAAAGGCTGAAGAGGAGAAAAAAACTATTAGTGAGGAGCAGAGACCGAAGAAAAAGTCATATAAAAAGGGAGGTAAAGTCATTAGACATGAACCAACAACCACAAGAGAGCTTATGGCTTCCTCCCTCACTGTGTCATGTTTTAAACATGCGGGTTGTTTTGAATTTTGTGAGAAAGTGCAGAAGATACAATATCATCCTATGTTGACAAGATTGTTCATTTCAAATATTCATGATAGACAGGTCACTCTTGCTAGGGTAAATTTCACTATGTCCACTAATATCATTGTAGCTTCTAGAGGGATCCCAAATGTAGGAGAAAAATGGTTTAAGCAAGGAAACCTTGATCATTGCTACTATGAGCCATATCTTAAACCAAGATACAAGGATGATAAAAAGACAATTTTCCCTTTCTCTCATCTCCTTGACATATATGTCCCCATGATGAAAGTCATCATGAAATACTTCACCTGTGAGGGGAGGTTTTCTAGACTTTAATCCTATCATATCTAGCTCCTCATGCACTTCACTAGAGTCAGAATGCTTCACATAACCTATTATCTCTCCCGAAACATTGAAAAAATGGAATATATTTCACAAAAGAGAGATTATGGTAATCAAATGCAGATTATTTACACCACTCCCTCATCAAAATGATAGTCATGTATCAGCTTCATCAAATGAACATTCCATGGGACACCTTCATATCAAATGAGATTTTTACTACCCTGCCTAGTCAACATGATCAGAATACCCCTTCATCATCTCATCCTCCCACATCTATTCCTCCATCTCAACCTGTTGGTCATACATCATCACCAAGTTAGTTTCATTCACCTCATATTGATCCTTCTTCTTCACCTTTCTATAACCCTACATCATCATCACATCATGATTCAGAGTCATCTAGCAGTGAGGAAGATATTGAATCAACATGGGCTAGTTTGACTGAAGTTGACCCTTTTCCAAAAACTAATGAGAGAGGCTATAGGCATGTGTTTTCTTCACTTGGAGTGAAAGGGGCCATGCCTTCTTCATCAACACAGCAGGTAGACAAATACAAGGAAAAGGAAAAAGAGCCAAACATTGATGATGAGGAGGGAAAACATGAGACAGAGCATGAATTTCAGTTGATTGAACTAGGTGAGGAAGATGAAGACAAAATTACCAGTGCAGCAATGAAAGGAAAAGAGGAAAATATTAGTGAACTTGAAACTAACCTTGAGAGGCCAAAATATGTGATTGACTTCATTGAGCAAGAAAATCAGCAACTAAAAACTAAGTAAGTAATCAATGAGGTGAAATGTATCAAGGCACAAAGAGAGGCAGGAAAGGCTAAAGCCTTACTTGAGGAAACATTGGAAAGGTTTGGTGAACCTGATAATGAGGAGGATAAACCTCCAAGAGAGAGACCAAATAATAGAGGGCTGAAAAGAGCTCTAGCCATTAAGAGACAAAGGGAAGCTAAGCTAGCAGACCAGCTCACACCAAATCAACTGCTTGCCCTAGAAATCAACAAGGATAGGGAACCATAGCTTGATAGAGCCAATCTACATTTGGAGGGGTTGATAGAGAAGGCCAACAAGGACAATGAATTTTTGAGGACAAGGGTCAAACCTCATGCACGGAAAGAGAGAATTGCATTGGCCAAGCTCAAAAGAGCCAATGCTAAAATTGAAAGTTTGACTAAGCAAGGGGAGAAAGAGAAGCTAGAGATACTTGCTGAGGTGTCAATTAATGCCTCAAGTACTTGATAAGAAATTACCCTCACAAATTTTGATAAATTTTGGCACACTTTTCATTTGCGCTCATTTCTATGTTTTTTTAGTACTTTTGCACACATAAATTTTTCCAAAGGCGCAACGACCTGGATGCTGCGCTCTTTTTTGGGGCCTCCAAATGAAAAATATCCACCACCATCATGTTCATATTGATGAGGACATAAAATCTAGCAAGTTTCAGAATTTTTGGAGGAGAAATGGTCCATCAAAAGTGCCAAAAACCATCAAAATTTCATGGCTCTACCTCAAATTCTGCCTGGTCGCTGCGCATTTACCAGTATTGGTAGAACGGGGTTTTGACAGAGAAAATGAGCACCATTTTGAAAACTAGAGGTAGTTTTGGAAACTAGACTCAAAGAAATTTCCAATGAGCTATCATGGAGCTTATTTGGACATCGGTAAGGCAGTCAAAACCAACCTTGAAAATAGGTAATAGTTCTTGGACACTGCGCGTTTGACAGGGAAATTCCATTTTTCAGAGTCTTCAGCAATTTTTGAAGTTTCACTCCAGTTTGACCTTTTACCTTGGGAAATGAGAAACTAATTATGTAAATGGTCAAGATAACTGTAAATGTCATGTTTTTAATTTTATCTAGGGTAAGTACATTAGGTAAGTCAATCAATTGAGTTTTAATGAATCAGTTCATTAGAGATAGGAATAAGTCACTTTTTTCATCCTATACTTTAGCTATCAGTTCAGCTTTTTGTGTAATATCTCCCTCAAATCATGGATTCGACCCCTATGGATGAGTGGAGGTGGTTTTGAGGTCTATTTATCTCAGGTCTTCAGAGGAGTCAAAGGTTGGCATTAGTTTGAAAGTTAGTGTATTGATCAAGAACAAGTTTGGCCTAGATATTAATGAAAAATTACAGCTATTTCCTTGGGATTCATGTGGTATGAATGTTTGACATAGTTTATCCTCTGTGATCATTTTTATGAATGTTTTGTAAGCTCATAAACCTTTACATTTCTATTATATGTTAAATTTCAAGTTGAAAGGAAGAATTCATGTTTTCATGCTCTGATTGGGAAATTTTTCATAATCTGTGCATTTTCTTCAGTTTGGGAAGAACTCATCTCATATGCTCTTGCTAGCTCCTCATATGTATTATTCCATCTCACCAAATCTCATTGGCCCTAACCTAGTCCCCTTTACCTAATCCTCATTCAGTGATCCCAACCCCAAATCAAAACAAATCCTTGCATTTCATACCTAGCCTAAAACCCTAATTGCTCCAGCCCTCCTGGCTGTGACCCTTTAGAGAGAGCCCTCTCTGACTTGGTAGGGCTAGATACCAAGTCAAAATCTTGGTTTGTGGTTACCTCTGTTGGGATTCCTTCCTCAGCCTTGGGAATCTGGCCGAGTGATAACAGGTCCAACAGTTCGATGGTTCTGCTTGTTTGAAAGACTCTTTAGAATTTTCTCCTGTTTAGGAAGTAGTATTTAATTGTCTACTTCAAGTCGATGCATCTCAGCCTACACTGTTGAACAATTTTAAGTAGCATATTTGTTTTATTTTGGTGTTCTGCACCTAGTGGCACCCACATTTATAGAAATAATTCAGGGTTTGATGCAAGATCCGCTACTCCTGTGGATCTTGATGGTAACTGAGCTCTCCTCATCATAATTGTTTCTTACTTGTGCACAAAAATACACCATATTTACTATCATTACCCCATTCAGGCCATAGTGTTGGAACTAGGCTCAGATTCCTTTTGTAAAGTTTCCCAACTCAATTAAATTAACATACAATAAAAAACACATCATTTAACCTCCTAACCTCTCTTATAATACACACACATAATGAATATATATATTAAACAATGGGAAATAATGACCTTTATATATATAAAGGTCATTATTTCCCAATTGTTTAATAAATCGAATAAACTCCAACATAAACTTCACCTTTCAGAACAATGCATTTGTAATGTTATAAGAATTACACATATATTAATAGGTACGAATAATATTTGTGCTTTTATTTGTAAATATTTAAGTCAGTGACTCTCATGATATAGATCACTAAAATTTCTATTATGCCGATAGTGGTACTTGAAAATCTCAACATTAAACCATCATACCTACCACTCATTGTTTTCTTCTATTTTTTCCTGGCATTCACTGGAAGACGTGTTTCCGTTGGAGCTCCATCCGAATAGCTAATATTGTTGGGCTTCCACTTGGAATATTTATTCATCTCTTCGAGGATCAAGCCATGTTGGGATGCAAGAAATAAGGAATAAGCCATGATAGCTTTCATTTTCTCTTTCTCCAGACTTGTGTAGAACCTTTTTGCTCTAGTGGCTCCGCCATTCTCTGGTTCGAGATCTCCAACTATACCCATTTGGTCTCTTCTCATAGGTTAGCTCTTATCAACTATTCTCCTTCTTCCAGTTTATTTCACGGCTTTACAAGTTCCATGGTGCTAAACTTGACTCCAATATACAAATGGTTTGGGGTTTAGGTCTGGAACTCAACAATTTTCTTCTATGGTCGAGTTCTTCCAGTTAGTTTTCCTCTCCCAACTCTTAATCTTGTCTAGATGCCTTTAGAATACGACATAAGGCGAGGATGAACTCATGCTTATTGCTACCAGAATCTATATTGGCTGCATGCGGGCTAATCTAATATCTCGGCTTCTAATATCATTTATTTTTCTTTCGAATTATGGTTAAATACATTATAGTGTTCTAGTTCTCTTTTATTTTGTGCAAACGTCGCAAAATTTCATGCAGAGAGGAGTAAGATGAAAGATGTCAGCCTCGTGTGAGGGTTTAGGTGTTGACTTGTCATCTCATGGATTTATAGGTTTTTAAGCCACTGCATGTGACATTTCTATCTTGTTTAACCTTTTAATATATGACCAAGGATTTTAATATTTGTCTACAATATTTTCTTGGGGGTTTCACCTCCCAGTTCTGTTTATAACTTTATGACTTTGGCCGTGAAGATAGAGTTTTTAAAATACTGAGGTTTCAAATATTTTTGAGCTCCTTCCATGAGTTCAAGGTCAGGATATATATTTCAATTATTTTGAACAAGGGTTTCGTGTTTGTATTTCGCCATTATTTCTATTGTTTCAGGATGCCATAATTGTTGAGCAAGAAAATCCCCTCTGCAGACAGAGGCAATCCCTCTAGCCCTAGGGTGGGTCTAGCAACAAAGGAACACATTGAATTCCTAAATTACTAGCTTATAAATGAAATATGGACTGGAACAGATATCCTACCTCAGTCCAATGCTTTTGTCGTGGCACGTAGAAGCGATCCTTCGATCTTTATCTTCACAGTTTGCGCTTCGTTGGTGACGATATCTATGCACTTGAACAAAGATCAAAAAAACGATGACAACATACAAGAATATACATTCATCTAAATTTATTCAAATATTCAAGGAGAGTTAAACACTTTGAATATAAATGGAAACAAATTTGGAACCAGAAACTAATCATGTAATATTGATATGTGAAAAAGAAGTTTACAACCTTATGCCTTGAGATTGCAGATCTCCTTCGACAGGTTCAGTCGGGCACGTCTCAAGCATTCGTTCGTCATCTGGCCCAATGAGGAAATGGGCTTAAAATCTATCTCAACAATGGATTATTCTCTGCTCTCTTCAACACAACAGCTTGAACTAATGATTGTTCAGCTAGATGAATCAATGTGAGGAAGAAGAATTTATAGGAGAGGAGAGGGAGGTTTGGGATCCACATAAGGTGGAGGAGAGTTCTATCACTTTAGGGAGTTTTACATTTGTATAAACTAATAGGCCAAAGGGAGAAACTCAACTTGATCCAGTTGAACAAACCATCATGACTCTGCTCACGAAGTTGTTAGAGCATGGAAGCTTCATTTCTATTTTAAAAAATTTCCAAAAGCAACTCAGCATGGGTGCTCTTCTGAGAAAGAGAACCAATGGGCGCGAGGCTCAGTGTTAATTTATTCATGGGCGCGAGGCCATAACTGCCTACTATCGCTGACCCAAAATCATAAGTTTGTGAATTTCTGCTTGACGAATGATCAATAGATATTATATTATTGAAATGCCAAGGATGTAATGACATTTATGGAAATATATGATAGTACACAGGGGTCACTGAAATGGTCCTCCAATGTGTGGGATGTGGATTGTAGGGAAGGTGACAAAATACTATGTAACAGATGCCCCCTAAAGCATGAAGTCTGAGAGAGAGGGAGGGATGAAATTCTTTACAAGAACATGCCCAAATCAAAACACCATCATCGGAAGACCTGCAAGATCAAATAAAACTGATATCTCCGATACATGAATATGTGGTATGGGCACAGCCATCCATAATAAAGAGCATGTAACAAGTTCCAAGTTATGGACGTAGCCATCAAGTGAAAAGGAACATCAAATAGACTCTAGTATGGTCGCAGCTATATCCAATCAGAAGACTCATACAGATAGCCATGATAAACCAAATCATCTTACTACCTAGATTTTATCAAACAAAATCTAGGGTCTTGCGCTCCGTCTCAACTCGAACAAGTACAAATTCAAGGATGTGAATGAATGAGCTGAAAATGAACAGGCAAGAAAATCACCTGATTACCAACCAATGATGAAAGTTGTTAACAGGCACGAGAGAGACCACCAATAATGACAATGTTTCTCAAGGTGTTTCTAGTACAATCCATGGAATGTGAAAAATGAGTTGGAGTCGAACATCCGCGAAATCACCTGATCGAAGGCCAATGATGAGAACCTGTCATCGAATGTGAAGAACTTGCCATTGATGCATGCAAGCTCTAAGGTACTAGAAGGGAGTCTTTATATCAGCTTCCTGGATAATGAGCTAAAGTTGACAGGAATTGATCGGTCGAAGGAGGGCCATAATGTTTCCCACATCATCGACATGAGACAGAGGAATAAGATGATAGTGAATCAGGACTGAATAAAGGATCAGGAGTTGAAAACTATAGAAGGAACTTCTCTTGAACATATTGGTGACACGACTCTGGAATTTGGCAATATTTTACGTCAAGGGACCTCAGATCATGATGAAAAGGCAAAGAGAAAATGAGAGATAAAAAACGAATAACCTAAACCCATGGAGGAAAAATGACAAATATGGGATTTCCCCAAGCCAACATAAACTGCAGACAAGTTTCATGTTCAAGAGTGACATACTGTCGACAAAACTGAGAACTAGTTCCATTTTCCCCCACCATTTCTGGCGAGTACCCCAATTATTTTTGAAAAAAATCTTGAAGGGGATAGCATAGTCTTGCCATGTAAGTTTGTCCTTCGGAAAAATCCATCCTAGTAAATTTTACGAACCCTAGGAAGGAGGAATTCAGTATCATCATGGTGACAATTTCCGATGTCATTTAGTTTTAAAGAGTCTGACAAAGGAAGAACTCAACAGCTTTTCATGTTTGGAGAGTTTGAAAAGAAGGGAAAAAAGAAAACTCTAACAGGTCCCTTTTCGTAGATATTCTCACAGATCCGAAAAGGTAGAAAACAATATCTGAGAGAACCTCTTAGCCATGTTTGACTAAGGTATTCCTTTTTTGTAAATAATCCGGCCTAGCCTGAACAATTAAGTGAGCGAGGAATTCCCTTTACTGATTAGAAGTTAAGAGCAGTCTAGTACCTGATATCGGGAGGTTTTCCCTGATTAGATCAGGGATTTATACTGGGCAGATGATGTTTCACAGCCTTTAACTAGTTTAAAACGACAAGATTCTCAGCAATCTTTTCAATTTTTGAGAGTCAGAAAAGAGCTGAAAGATGACTCCAGGGGATGAATTTTTCATGTTTTTACCGAGTCTGAAAAAGTAATAAAATAAAACTTGTTGCTTCATCTTCCTCATCATTTAGGACCTATTGCTGCATAAGAAACAAACGTAAAACCCATTTTTCGAGACAAAATAATAAAATAATCGAAAAATATGTCCAAAAACTAATTAGGGTTTATAAAAGGTTATAAAATGATGCAAATAGTAAAAGCAATTTAATTTTCACCTTTTCACCTTCTTGTGAGCATTTTACCATTTTTTACTGTGAACTTGTGAAGTTGACAGTAGGCAATCCAGGAGCTGTTTTGCGAATCTGTTTTCTCCAGGTATGATCTATGATATTTTCCTACATTTTAAACCATTTCTCATTCTCTGATTTCATGAGTTAATGCATTTTGGGGGAAGTTTTGTAAAGGCTTGGTCGCGGCGGTCGGCAGATCGCAGGTTCCTAGCACAGAGTCATGCCCAACCCCGCAAAATTTAAACAGGGAGGTGCCAATAGGTGCCGCTATTTGCAAAACAACAGTGCCAATCGTCGCGGCCAAAAAGATAAAAAATTCCTCCAAAATGTATAATTTAAATTGTTCATAATTCAATCTTGTGGCTAATGGGAGCCCCAATTGTTAATTTTCAGAGAACTCAGAAGGTAAGATGGTCATAGAGTGGAAAGAACGAGAGCACAGGGAAGAGGATGAAAAGGCTATGTGAAACAATGCATGTATGGATGCCCTGAGAAACTATGGGCTCTTGGAATTCTTCATGACACCATGTTTAAGATCTCAACTGGAATTATTGCAATACCTGATTAGTGTGTGGGACACTAATCAACAAATATTTATGATTCATGACCAAGAGTTGGAGATAGAAGTCTCTGACATTTATTTAATTACTAGATTTTCACGAAGAGGAGAGAAACTGATCTTGAGAGGTACTCGACCCTTGTTAAGAGCATGGGCATGCTGATAGACAAAGTTTGTCCAGGAGCAAAGAAAGGATCAAAAAGTGGCAATTTAGATAATCATAAAGTGCCTGACTTAGCACTAAGGTTAGTGCTACATACTATAACTTGGGCTGCTGGGTCTCAAGCTCCCCACGAATCTACAAAGACACATCTTCAACTTGTCATGGATTGCATGGCTACAACCATCTACAATTGGGCAGAAGCAATAAAAATAAACTTAAAATGTCAGTCAACCAAATGCAAGAATGTAAAGTTGAAACAATTTCGATATGGGTCCATCTTGATACCGTTCATCCTGGAACGGTTGTCGATATTCTAGTGTCAAGAGGTGATAGTACCTATGCCACTAGCACGAGAGCCACGGATGGTCCGTTGGGCGGATTTGATGCCTCGGTCAGGAGGTGGTAAACAAATGTCACGAAAACCATAATTCTTTGACTGGATATGCTGACAGCTCATCATGGTAGATGATTGGACATACACCGGTACTGATTTCGGGGGCGTTCTGGACCTTCCACTTCCAAAATGAGATGACTGGGATGAGGATTTAGGTTAAAATTAATTTTTCTATTTTTATGAGTATTGTGATTATTTTTGTATATGTGTTTTGACATTTATCCATGTGTTGTAGATGTTGGCCCAGAGATACCTACAGGGATGTCCCCCATAGCACGGAGGGTCCCACGTGATTTCAAAGCATCCCCTCATGGTGAGGGAAGCGAGGAAGAAGATATCACATGCAAGTTGGAGGGACTCACAAGTGGGATCCCAGATTATGTGAGATTTGAAGATGTTCCTCATGCTTATCAGAGGCACACTGCAGGGGTGTCTAATTGCATCCACCTATTACTGAGGTGGGTCGTACATGCAGTAATGTGCTATCATGAGCATCATGCGGATTAGATGCCTAGGTTTCATTTCTGCATATTTTTGAGAGACATGATGTCTCAGGATGTAACCAAAACACATATATTTTTTGAACCATGATGCATGTGGATGAAAACAATCGATATATATATATATATATATATATATATGCTTATTTTCCTGTCTAAATCTTACTATGTAATGATGATTGTTTTTTACAAATTCCGCAAATGACTATCTAATACAATATTGGCTACTGCATCAATTAACGTATTCATTCTTCTAGGAATATGTTGATATGTGATGTAATCAAAATTCCTTTCTAACAAATGAACACGAAAATACATCCTTAAAATCTGAGGGTTTCTAACATAATAATGCCCATTGAGCTGGAGAACAAGAAGTTGAGAGTCTAGGTTTACAATTAATTCACGAATGTTGAGAGAAATAGCTTTAGTTAAGAGTTCGATGACTGCACTATATTCAGCGACATTGTTGGTTGTTCGTCCTAGACAAATGCCTTGAAGGTTTACCAACTAACCATTAGGATCATAAATCACCCAAGCCACGGAGGACACGTTCTAGGTACTACAGGAGGCACCATCCGTGAAACCGGCGTAAGGAGTGATAAACTTCTATATAGTAAGAAAAGACATAATAAGCAGGAAAAATGCTCGCAAAGAACACCAAACCAAAAAATGTACAAAATTAAAAACACACTTATGTACAAAAGGAGATGCACAAGAAACTCATGCATAATATTTTTTTAAGATACACCCCATTTCTGGGTTGATCCAAGGGATAGCCTTCATATTCAATAAGATCATAGGTCTCGTTTTGCAGAACATGCTTAATGATGTAGGGCCCATGCCACATGGGTTTTAATTTACCTACCCCCATCTTATCATGAGCTTGGTCATACAAGAGGACTAAGTCTCCTTCTATGAAGGTATGAGGGGAAACCGTCTGATAAAAGTGGGATTTGACCTGCTTTTTCTGTGCTTCTATGACTAGAGCAACAAAGTGGCGAGTTTAATTTAGCCTCTCCAAATATAGAATAAATTCCTCCTCTCACAAGGTACTAGGCAGTAATTCGAAAATTATCTTGAGGGAAGGAATTTTGCATTCAATCTGAAGGGTAGCTTCCAGACCATAAACAACCTAGAATGGGGGGAATCTAGTTGCATCCTTCACCGAGGTTCAGTAAGCCTAGAGAGATGAAAAAAACATGAGATTCCAATTGGACTTGTGCATCCCAATCGTATGCTAAAACATGGTGACTAAAACCTTGTTCACAGCTTCTACCTAGCCATTGGCCTAAGGGTAGTACGATGTTGAGTTGTTGTGACACAGACCCAACTTGGTAGGCAACTCAGCCATCATATAATGGCCAAAATGGGAGCCATGATCGATGATAATGGCTTGAGGGACACCAAATCTTGTAATCACATGGTTGAAAATAAATTGTGCAGCCATCTTACCGTCAGTTGTGAGTGTAGGCATTGCTTTGGCCCATTTAGTGAAGTAGTCCACGGCTACGATAATATAACCATGCCCCCCGAACGAGTGAGGGTTACACGTCATAAAATCGATACTCCGATTCAAAAATGGACCAATGGTAATTAAGGGATGGATGTGAGCGGGTGGCTCATGCATCTTGTGTTGGTAGATCTGGCACTTGTGACATTTACGGACAACGAGAATACTATCTTTCAAAATGGTAGGCCATAAATATCCAGCACGAAGGATTTTTTTAGTAGTAGCATACCCAGACATGTGACTGCCACATGCACTAGAATGGCAGTCATTGAGGACTTCTTCAGCTTCCTCGAGGGTCAAACACCGGCGGAGAACAGAATCAGCTCTGATGTAGTATAAAGTATCTTCGACTATGCGATAGGGTTGCGAATGATGACAGATACGTCGATGATCATATTTCATCAACTCAAATCGGAAGGTGGAATTTTGGAGATAAACGATGATATCATCATACCATGGATCGAGGGTGAAAATTATAAAAAGTGTCGTCTGGAATGCATTCCTCAGAACCAAAAAGAGCAGAGGCAGAAGGTAAAAAGCAGATCAAATCAGAAAAAACCAATGATTTCTTCGATTTGGCAGTAGTAAATTCCAAATAAAAATATTGGAGGGTAACTATCCACTTGGAGTATTCCCCCCCCCCCCCCCCAAATTTTCAAGTTAAAATATAGGTCATGGGGTTGCAATCAGGAATCGCGGTTATTGTGCAGAGTAAAATATAATGGTGAAAACGTTGGACGGCTTAAACAACTGCCAATGCCAATTTCTCTACATGAGCATAACGTGTTTCAATGTCGAGAAGATTGTGTCTCAAATAATAAATGAAATTCTCATCACCATTGTCGTCGTCCTGTAACAGAACCATGGCAATAGTGATAAATGTGGGAGCCAAATAGAGTGAATATTCGCAATGATAATTCAGGGGATGCAAAATAGGAGAATTGACAAGAAAAGTCTTTAGTGAAACGAAATATTTTTAGGCAATCTCATCCCAAAGGAATGGGACACCTTTCTTAGGAAATCACGTGAAACTTTTGGCTATTTCATCATAGTTTGGTATAAAATAGTGCAGGAAACTAGCTTTCCCTTGCAAAATATCCAACTAATGTAAAGAGGAAGGGGAGAGGAGATTAACAATAGCTTTGACCTTAAGAGGATCGAGACGAATTTCGTCTTTAGAAATGAAAAAACCCAAGGATTCTGCCAGAATCGATGCAGAAGACACATTTATGCGGATTAAGCCGAATGTTGTAGCGTCTATAACGAAGAAAGATTTGACAGAGGTGATACGAGTTGTCCTTACATTTAGTGGAATGAGCCAGAAGGTCATCTAGGTAAGGTTGAACAATGTGCTTAATATCATGAAAAGAGTCTGACATTTCTCATTAGAATGTGGCACCAACATTATTAAGGACAAAAGGGAGCTTCCTGTATGAGAAGGTGCCCCATGGACATATGAAGTGGTCTTATGTTGATCAGCTGGTAGAATATTGATCTGGTTGAACCAGAGAACCCGTCCATAAGGGAAAAGATCTCAATCCCATCACATTCGCCAATGATCTGGTCGATGAAGGGATTGGGATAGTTATCCTTAGGAAAAGCACGATTGATGTCGTGGTAATCCACACAGACTCAAATAATACCCTACTTTTTATCCACAGGGATGATGTTAGAGACACAATCTATCATTGGGATCGGATAAATGAAGCCCGCTTGGAGAATTTTTTCAACTTATCCCTTTATGGTAGCTACCTTTCTATGATGCACGAGACAAAGACATTGGCGAATAGGTTTCGCATCAGGATAAGTAGGGATCTCGTGCACAACTATACTCGGATATATTTCGGGAATTTCCTCGTAGGGCCAAGCGAAAACGTCTCTAAAATCTCAGAAGATACTAGTATATACCTCAATATCATCAGGAGAACAGGTCACCCCAATGTGGATTTTCTCGAAAACCCCCAGTTTAACGGAGATGTTAATAGGCATCGTTCGAGTAATATTCCCCATGCTTCCTTCCGCAAAAACTTCATGTGTCAAGATAGGCATTTGAAGAGGATGGGAAGGAGCTTGGGAAGATAATTTCTCAAGACAGGTAGACATGGTCCCAAGGCCAAGCATAAAGGAGGAACAATGATGAATATCGTCCCATGGAGGATCCTCTAGAGACATGGTTTCCATGGTGGCTTCATTAGTTGAAAAGGTCTCATTCAAGGGATCAGGAGAATCTGAAGCACCGAGCCAAGGGGATTAAGAATATGTGTCAAGAGACACACTCAAAGGAGTATGATCAGAGGGAGGAGGAGCCAAATCTGAGATGACTTCACAATAATCAATTTCTATTGGGCTTAACGACATCATGTCACCAAACGAATCAACCTACTCAGGCGAAGGGATGATCCATGGATCAAAAGACGTGGAGATCATATTGACCTGAGCAGTGTTGGGCGGAGGAAGATAAAAGAGACCCATAATGGCGAGGTCTTTGAAAAGTCCCGGCCCCACACTTTCATAAGGCGTAGGAATATGGTCTACGTATGGAACGTTCTCTCAGAGGAGATGGAAGTGAAAAAGGATAACTGATCGACAGTGATGATATTTCCTTCGTGCAGAAACTGAAGAACACGAAAGAGAGTTGACAATAGCATGGTGTGAGTCTAACTACGACCGAGGAGAAGATTATAATTAAGCTTGGTTTCAACGACTTCAACCTCAACATTAACCGTTTTCCCTTCCAACATTATAGGTAAGTTGGCAACTCTATTCGGGATCTGTGTGTCTGTCGTCTTTCGTTGTTAATTTTGGAGTTTTTTTTGTATGTCTGACTTTGGTCGTATTATTATTTCTCTACTCAACAAGTTTGCGACTCCACTGGGGATTAGTGTGTCTGTCTTCTCTCATTGTTCATTTTGGAGTTTTGCTTGTCTTTTTTACTTTGGTCGTATTGTTATTTTTCTGCTTTGTTTTTATTATCTGACTGTTTCAAGCCACTTCACCTACTCTCAGAGTGATAAGCCTGGTCTTTCCTCAGTTGCCTTTTATCTTTTATTTGGTTTCCTTACTTGGCATTGTTGTTTTCCTGACAGTCGTTCCGATTGGCACGGGTTGCCTTTGCCACGAGTGCGATTTTCCCTGTTCAGCACAGATTACTGCTGAACAGTCACACTGAATCCTGTAGGTTTGGTTTTTAGGCTCTTTGTCTGAGTTTCCAGTGTATCTTACCCTCTGGATTGGTTTTTTATCCCTACATTAATCCACTTGAATTGGTTTTTGACTTCCCTGTCTCGTTCATTTTCGTTGATTATCTCTCATATGATCAGTATGGCTCTTTCACCCTAGGGTTTCTAGGTGTCTTTGATTGTTTGTTCGGTCACATGTTTGTTGAGTCTCCGAGCTATGTATGAGTCAGTTTAGTAATTCATCTTTTCAACTTATTTTCTGATTACTTGGTATTTTCTTTCGATTCTATGTGTTTTAGGGTTGTCGAATTGTCATCCTAGTGTTTTTTTGACCCTCCATTGATCGCCCTGAGCATAGATCACATTGCTCATTGAGTCGATTTGAAAGTCCTTTTTTCTACGTGAAGAAATGCATGTTTGGTTTTCAGTATGTTTTACATTCGCTTTGGATTGGTCTCTTTGTGTTTTGATCATTTCATTCAAAGTTTCTCGAAGCTAATGTTTGTTTTGTCATTTTAGTGTAACATAGCATTATTGATTCTCATTCATACAAAAGAACAAGATTTGCATTCTTCTTCTTTGTTGAAAATGAAAAGTACTCTTTTTCATTAGTAGGTTTCTTCTTCATTAGAAAGTGAAAAACAAGAGAATCATTTTTTGTTTTCTTCTTTGGCTGTGCTAGTAACATAAAGGAAAGTGTCATTCATGCATTCGATTGATTGATACTTCATTGTGAACCTCTATCCCTCTCTTAGCTAGTTTTTCATAGAATTGAAATGGTATTATTTCTCTCATATAGTTGTGGATTAGAGATTTGAGATTACATTTGGTAAGGCCTTGAAACTAAAACATAATTTCAAGATAAACTATAAAATGAACTCAATCAACCTAAGGAAGCATTGAAAGTTAATGCTCACACTTAGAGTTCTAGGCTAGTGGCGTGTTCCAGCGTTGTTAAACCTAGTAGTTGTCGTTTTCCATTTGGCATTAGACAACACTAGTATGAACTTATGCTCCTCGTACCGTTGCTTATATAAAGAGATACAGTCATAGGTTGCAATCCTTTATCCATAGGAAGTCGAGTCTGCCACCCTGTAACCGTGATACACCGAACACAGCATTAGGGGAGACGACTTGCATGTACGTTAAGTCCTTGGTCATTTCTCTTTCATTTCATCACTAAGATGTATATTGAAGTTCACGGGAGCTTGGTAAACCCTCTTGCTTAGAGTTCCTGATTGTTCATTTTGATCTTTCCGTGACTCTTTAAAATTTGAAAAGATCATTGAGCACTTGTCCTTTCAAGCCCGTCCAAACTGAAAGTGATTAGAGTCACCTTTTTTCCTTTTCTTGACTCTTAAAATATGAAAAGGTAGTGTTTTGTTTCAATGTCATAAAATTAATTACCCACAATAACACGCCCATCAAAGTTATTTTCTTGGCCTATTCATGAGTGATTCCTTAGTGATTGTTCTTAAAGCCTCGAATTGATTATCTCTCTTTGAGACAAAGTCACGGTGGCGGAACCACTAGTTTCGTTGTCCTCTTCATTACCTCGTAGTGAAGAACCTTCCCCGGAGTCTCTTCTAAGACACCTCTGTTTTTTGGGACCCAAGGCTTTGGATGTGCGATTGTTTCGAGCATTCAACCTCTTTCCAATCGGTGTCCCCCTAAGGAACCATTTGATACCAATTGGCATCCTCCAGATGCTTTTTCCTTTTTAAGGGAATATCCCCCTCAACCCTTAGAACCGCATGTGTCACCATTATCACGTGCTTTATTTTCCACTACTTGTCACCTTTTCACCGATAGCATGTCTTCATCCGACATGGATGCCACGAGTCTTGTTAGTAGTGAAATGACTTTTGTTTCTACAGGAGAATATCAATTCCCTCCGGAGAATTTTCCTTATGTCACGAATCAACCTTCCTCTCAACCTTCATCTCTCCTATTTGGCTATCATTCTTCGGGTCAGAAAATCTCTAGTGCTACATATTTGTATCAGAATCCACTATGGTCAAGTACAACGAATCCTTCTGTGGCATCATTTGTGTCGGTTCCATCCTCTTCGATTCCCATTGTTTTGATGATGGTTATGTCTGTCCCAAACTAACCCATTGTTTGTGTGGCTTCCTCCACACCATATGCTAGTGTGATTCCATCATTACGGCCATATTGTGATGTTCGTGGAATGCTTCCATAGTATCTGTTGGGCTCGTTGTGAGTAGATCACAACCTCACATATCAGGAGTCCATAAACCTACTGCTAGTACGCCTATCTCTTCAAATCCTATTCCTGGAGGTTTGACATATGACCTATATATGATGGCTACTCAACATCAGAATTACCTCCCTCAAGGCTCTCAATAGATTCCGAATCGGACCAATCCACCAAATTACTATGATGAGCATCGAAATCACATCTATTACCATGGGCCTGTTCCACAAGGTCCATTGTATGTCTAAACGCAAAAATACCGGTTAACCCTAACCAGTTTATGGACCAACAGGGACAACCCTATGGTCCACAAGGACAACCCTCTCAGGGACAACCTTTGGTCCAACTGGGACAACCTTACGGTCTTACTAGTGAACCTTATGTTTAGCAAGGAGCACCTTATGTTCCTCAGGGGCAAACCTATCCACCTCAGAGACAACCTTTTATGCAATAGAACCAGCCTTACATTCAACAAGGCCTATATCTTGTACAACAAGGCCAACCCTTTGTCAGTCAACTGGGTCAACCTGGTCTTCAGGGACAGCCTGGAAAATCCCCTCTGCAGATATAGGCAATCCCTCTAGCCCTAGGGTGGGTCTAGCAGCAAGGGAACACATTGAATTCCTAAATTCCTAGCTTATAAATGAAATACGGACTGGAACAGATATCCTAACTCAATCCAATGCATTTTTCGTGGCACATGGCAGTGATCCTTCGATCTTTTTCTTCACACCTTGTGCTCCATTGGTGACGATATCTATGCAACTGAACAAATATAAAACAAACGATAACAAAATACAAGCATATACATTCATCTACAACTATTCGACTATTCAAGGAGAGTTAAACACTAAAAATATAAATGGAAACAAAGTTGGAACCATAAACCCATCATGTAATATTGATATGTGAAAAGGAATTTTACAACCTTTTGCCTTGACACTGCAGATCTCCTTCGACTGGTTTCGTCGGGCATGTCTCAAGCATTTGTTCGTTGTCCAACCCAATGAGGCAATGGGCTTAAACTCTCTCTCAACAATGGATTCTTCTCTGCTCTCTTCAACACACCAACTATAACTACTGACTGTTTCGCTAGCTGAATCAATGTGAGGAAGAAGAATTCATAGGAGAGGAGAAGGAGGTTTGGGATCCACATAAGGTGGAGGAGAGGTCTATCCCTTTGAGGAGTTGCAAAATTTGTAGGAACTAATAAACCAAAGGGAGAAACTCAAATTGATCCAGTCGAACAAACCATCACTCCGCTCACAAAGCTGTTAGAGCATGCAAGCTTCATTTCTATCATAAAAAACTTTCCAAAAGCAACTCGATGCGGGTGCCCTTCTGAGACAGAGTGCCAATAGGCGTGAAGCTCAATGTTAATTTCTTCACGGGCGCGAGGCCATAACTACCTACCAGCGCCGACCCAAAATCATAGGTTTGTGAAGGTCTGCTTGAGGAATGATCAACGGAGCTTATATTCTTCACATGCCAAGGGATGCAATGACATTTATGGCAATGTACGATAGTACACAGGGGTCACTGAAATGATCCTCCAATGCGCGGGATGGGAATTGTAGGAATGGTGACAAAATACTGTGTAGCAATTATTAATAGGAGTTTGTAACTATATTTGAATCTAGGGTTTTGTAATATCATTATTCGAACATGGACTATATGCGGTTTGAACCGGTACCTGGAATTACTTTTCCTTTATTCATTATGCAATTCATTATCTGTTTGTGTTTAACTATATATTTTATGGTTCCTTTTTTTCAATGAATACATGTGCATTTATTACATATTCCTAATTTTCTTGTCTCTGCGAAATGTGTAAAAATTCACTATGGAATTCTTATTTGTTCCTTTTAATTCTTGTTTCTACTATTGTTGTGTTTTTTTCCTTCTTACTATAAATCGAATCTTATTGCATTTTCCCTTAATATTTCTTAAGATGTATCTTTAAATTTTGGATTAATTGTTCTGAGCTCCTGGGAACTATTTTCGAGCTGTTGGCCCTCTTGGCTTGGCTTGGAACCCAACCCTAGCTCTCGAACGGTATATACATACATACTTTCCTTTTCTGGGTGATTTTCCTAGATAAATATCCTTGCTGGGCTCTATACTAAATAAAAAAGCTTGTCTGTTCAAGACCTATCTTGTTGGATTGTTTACTCAACTCCAACATTCTAATAACTTCCATTTCTTGTACACATACTTTAAAAAAAATAGAACTATAACATCTTTCCTTAATATATAAAATATTAATCACAATAACACATAAAGAATATATTACTGTAGTTCCACAACTTGCATCATATCATATCTATACTACTCATGCATAAAACAGATAGGCATGGTTCATTGTTTATAAAGGAAACAAATAAATATTCATCACTTATCTAGTTCTTATTCCACCATAAAATTCCGCAAGAAGTTGTTATTCTCCACCCAACTAAGAGACTAGTCTCTACTGCGTCTCACCCCAAGCTAGTCACACATTCAAGTTGGTGTCAATACCCTATGATCACTACTAGACTTGGTCGCCAAGTACGAGATTCTCACTAGCTTACCAACTCAAATATTTCTTCACCATCTTTTCTTTGCAACATATTTCCTCCTCCCTCTTACTTGGGAGTTCTGTTGTTTTTCCATTCCTTTTCTTTATTTCCTGAAATAGTTTTTGGTAGCCACCTTGTAATTGTTTCTCTAACCAACGAATGTGACGACTCTTAGCATAACACCTTCCTACATAACTTGAATTCAACTTGATATGTATGTTTACTTATCAACATAAACTTTTTACTATTAGTAATATTTTTGTCCAGTAATTATTAAACCACATAAACACATAGTAAAAATTAATTACTTGTCAATCGGGGAGCATTACAATATGCCTTCAACAACTATTATGTTAAGAATGGGATGTTTCCTAAAACTTATCAATTTAGTGATGCAACCCTTACTACTCTTAATCCATGTGAGTTTTAAATATATTTAAGTATCTTACTATTAAGAATATGTTTATTATTGTAAATGTTTTAAATATATTTAAATCTCTTACCTAAAAATATGTTGGTTAGTTGTTATTAGTAATTTAGCACTGGAGGGACCTCTATTTAAGTTACTAGCCCTTTTCCCCTTACTCAAACAACTGCAACTTATTTTTATATTTTTTTTTATTCTTTGTTTTTTTCAAGAAGCCTTTGCTACAAAATTTTCATCACTATTAACCAACATAACTTGAGGCTCAACCAAGGATTTTTTTTTTTAATTAAAATTTATAATAATTTATAATTTGAGAAGCAGTGAGAACAAAAATTTAGTTAAAATCCAACAAAGGACAATTTTTTTAATTAATATTGATTATCATTTATAATTTCAGAAGTAGTAGGAACAATGATCTAGTTAAAATTGACTCAATCTCACTACAAATAAGTTAAGTTTAGAGAATTATTAAGCTTTTATTTAGAAGGTCATTAAGCCTAAGCTTTGTGAGGAAATTGTGAGGAAATTCTAAAATCAGTGCAAAGGAACCAAAAAGTTTCCATTAGTTTAACATTTAAATTAATGTAAGATATTATCAAACTGTCAAATTTTCATTTATTTTTTCAATTCTAAAAATTCAACACTTTTTCCAAGAACTTCTATTCGTTCACTTGGCAATAAAGCCAAAATTCCTACCATTTAAAATAGCTCCAAAATTCCTCTGAACAAACCACGTCACTAACGTCACTAAAGTAAACATATCCAAGATCTAACGTCTATCAAACATATTTTTAAAATTTTGATGATGGCTATGAACCGATAGCTGGAAAAAATTGCTTAAAAATGGTATTTGAGAAATTGAAAATTTCCACGTGAAATATTTACACTAGCCATATCCATATACTATCTTGTTGTTTCTCACTAATGAGAAGGAAAATAAATTGGGTGGATTATAGAGCTTGTTATGAATGCCATATGTATATAATTGTTTTTATATCATTGATTCTTTGTTTCACTTAGAGATTTCGTTGTAAAACACTTTTAATACATTGTGTTGGTTTTCCTACAAGCCCAAACTCCACATCAATTTTATGTGATTATGTTGGTGGAGAGGATGGGAGCCTAGAGGATAGCCTTGACAGTTATTTTGATGGAAATTTCTTCTTGGGAAGCTTTTATGTTCACATTGGTGGAAAAAATCCATTTGTTTTCAACATTTAAATGGTATAATAAAAACCCAAATTATGAATATTGAAAAAAGCCATTTGTTTTCACCGAAATTGCAACATTTAAATCGTTTAATAAAAACCCAAATTATGAATATTGAAATAGGAATAGATTGACTGCAATAATGGCAGGTTAGATGTGAGTAGAATATATTTCTAAATGTGTACATAATTTGTGTATCTATGTCATTGAAGGGTAACTTTTTAATAAAAGTTTTATTGGTGATGGGTTAATTTATTGTTAAAACATTATGGTTGAAGGGAAAAATTTTAAACCTAAAGTTTCTTGACGGGAAGCATAAAGACCGTCAAAAAAAATTATTTGGAGGATAAAGAAAAATCCAAAATCCAACCCTGCTTGGCCTAGGATGTAAAAAACACTTATTATTAAAATAACAATTTTTTAAATTTGAATTATATATCTTTTATTTTTTGACTAATGTTAAGGCGAAAATGAAAATTGTTAAAATAAAAACAAATTCTCAAAATCTTGGAAAAAAGAATAAGTTCTCATAGTTTCATGGTGAAAATGGGAATGTATCAATTACTAAAACACTACGGGATGAAAAAGTTAGTTATATTTACTACAATAAGAGGGTTGAAGTTGAAAATCACTTTCTCTTATATTGTCTATCTTATAGTCATATTGAATTAAATTTTCAAAACATTTTCTTGACGTTTTAAATCAACCAAACTATGGTGACGTTCAACCGCTTTTATTAATACTTTTTGAGCATGGAAATAAAATATTAAAACTTTTAAATTATCATTACCTTCTCAATGTACATTAATAGTCACCATTGCCATCATTATATATGTGTGTGTGTGTGTGTGTGAATTTTGTTATTTTTTTTTTGGATAAAGGCATTTTATATTTCATTCTAAAAATTGAGATTTACATAAGTATAAAGGCATAAACATCATATAATCTCAAGCTAGACATAATCCCATGTACAAAAATGTTAACAGAGTAAACATATCCCCACCAGGCACAAAACATTAGCAGAAAATCCCATATCCAAATCCCAGAAATTAGATCTACAGGAGTGAAAAAAAAACCACCCGACAACCAAGTGTGTTGCCAACAAATGAAGAATAAAATATACCAAAATACATCGATATGTAGTGATAACCAAATCACAATATCATTTGACACCCAAACACTGTGAAATATGATAAAATACATCATATATGCTAGAGGGAATGCATCATGTACTCCACATTGACTTAGGATCATTCCAATGAGTACCCAGGTCCGCACCCAATACCTCCATGCCATAACATTCCATCACTCAACAATGATGGAGGAGAATTCCAATGAGAACCCAGATCCATAGAACCAGACCATGTGAATAATAGGATGCACTCATTCATGAGTCATAAAACAAAAACAAAGACCACATGATCATATCGAGGTCAAAATTGTTGTCACAGGAAAAGTCTAAGACATAAAATCTCAAGATTAAACCAAATAGACCTCCCAAGTACCATCCAAAATCTAGAAGGACCAAAAATCTAGAAATGTGTTACTCATGGTCTGAGGAAAGCATATTAGGGGACTGAACGCTACCATCAGTTGGAGGCTCTGTTAAATCACCATGTGCATACTCACTAAGAAAAAAACCTTGCATATTTGATATACGAGCATCAACATTGTCCAAACAAAATTTCATATTATGAAGCATTCACTTCATATTTTCCAAGGAAAATAAAAAATTGTAATTATTGACCTATTATTCTTTGAAGATAATATGTAACATGGTCGTGAGTTGATGGTTAAGAGCCAAGGAACTCAGAAAATGCCACCTCCTCCATAGAAATATATCATGAGCTCGAAGCCATTTCTCACTCTCAGAGACTAATTTTGAATCTGAGTAATATGGTTGTCTCCAACTTCTGTACTCTCCAGGATGAGAATCTCTCACCAAATTTATAGGGGAACCACATCAAAAGTAGAGGCTTCAAAATCATAAGAAAAGGGTGCACCCTTTTGATCTAGATTTATGCAGGAACACAATAAAATATAGAAATAGACATAAACACAGAGATGCATTGTAAATAATGCTTCATTTCATTAATATCAAATAACATAAATATGCTTACAGACATAATGAAAATCAAATAGCTAGGGTGTTGGTAGCTTATCTCTGAGAAGAGATGTGGTGGCTACATGCCTCTGAACTGTGTTACAATGGAGCTCGAGGGCCTATTTATTATTGAGAAATAATGGAAAACTCTAAACGTCCAAAAACCTAACCCTAGGAGATGAAGCACCAAAACCATGGGCCCCATTTGGGTAAATTGGTGTTTCAACTTCCCGGTGTCATAACTTTGGCATATTATCTCTGTTTGATGCATATGATACATCATCAGAATGATATATCTGAGGAATACAAATTCTAACCGAGAATATTTATTTTGGAACATATTCATATCCTCTGGAGGCGCAATGCCCAAAAAATGTCGTTTAGCGCCTCAAAACAGCTCTGGATGTTCAGGACCCGAAAAAACTGCTAAAAATACTAAGTTGTGCTAAAACTGAAACACTAAAAAAACTGATGGTGGCGTTTCAAATGGAATATGTGGGCGGCCACCAATATCCACCTGGGTCATTAGGATCCCAAAACAGCTCCGGTAGTGCAGGACTCGAAAACCTGCTAAAAATAGTAAGTTGTTCTGAAAGTGAAAAGCTACAAGAATTGATGGTGCGGGTCCAAATGGAATAGGTGGGTGGACACCAATATCCACCTGGATCATTCCTTCCTCCATAGGAAGAAATGGTTCCCATTGCATTGAGATCCTCCATGAGATGAGGCAAATTCTGTTGAACTGCGTATTAGATTTGTCGAAGATGTCATGGACCTATGGGAAGACATGCTCAATGCGTTTAGTAAATTTGGTTTCTTTATTAGCCTCAGATAGTAGACATGTGGATTATGTTTGTGTAGTTGTATGAGATATTGCAACATCAGGCAATGGTGCGTCAGGGGTCAGACCAATGGAGTGCTTGTCCTAACAGTGTAGAGGAACCTCTGTGAGTGAGGAGAAAATGTCCTCGTATTCCTCCATGACTTTGTCCATCTGTTGTAGCTATGTAGGGGAGCCATGTTTTGAGGTTGTGGCCACAATATTCTTCTTTCCCTGTGAGCGAATTGTAAGGAAAATAAATTTCCTGGTTTGGGAAACAATCTTACTACGTTGTTTTGCAGTAGTCAAAGAGATGACAAGAGGTGGTACTACCTCCAGTATCCTGTACAAGTTATTTCCCAAAGTAATAATAACAACACGAGGCCTAGACTCATACGCAGAATGTCGCCTCCATAAGTATGGTTGCCCAATAATACATCAGCTACATCAAGAGGAGCAACATCACACACTACCTCATCTGTGAATGGCTTGATACTATATGGAAGACATCACTACTGGAGAACGTGTAGATCTCTCCCTGGGTGAAGCCATCCGATGGTATACGAGTGTGGGTGTGCTATGGTCAGTAGGCTGAGCCACTTCATGACCTCTACTAAAATGAGGTTCTTTTGGCTTCCACCATCGACAAGGAATTGCAGTGGAGAACCCTTCACCCACATCTGCGAATGGAAGAGGCGCTCCCCCTCCTCTAGATCCTCAAGATCCTCCCTCTAGATCTTGGTGGTGTCAACAATGGCACTAGGATATGCATCAATGATTTGCTTCCCTTTGTAATTTTCGTTGTATGGTTCTGACTCAGGATCAGAACATGCATTTGATTCAGGTGCCTTTATTTTAGCCACCAACGACTGTTTGGCCCGACACTTGTTTGTGTTGTGAGTGGGGCTATTATGAAATTCACACCACTTCCCCATGTCCTTCTTTGGATTTGTAGTGTTTTTTTGAGTCGCCCTGCTTTGGCCTTTCCCCTTGTTCTACGGTTTTGGGGCCCCAATCCCTAGATTCGGTTTCACGGATCCAAAGTCTTGCTTCTTCTGCTTAAATTTATGCTCGATATTGGAAAAATAGGGACATGTCGTGCCAAGCGATGTAATGTCAAGGAACTCCATTTACTCCTAAATGTGTTTGTTTAGACAGCTACGTTACTTGAGCACCAAATGTCTCTCTCAATCTTTAATACCCAACTTTGTGTGTACGATATGGACCAAATTCATCAATTCGTGCACATCTTGATCCCTTTGCTGTTGCATCATGGTCCATTCTATGCACTTGTCCTCATAGCTCCCCATGGGGTAATATTGTTCCTTGATGCCATCTCAGAATGAATTCCTAGTGGGTGTTGCCGAGAACATAGAGGGTTATGTCCTGTCCTTTTGCTCACAGTAGGTTTCCCACCAATCTTTGACATGGGGGGCGGCTTTGAGGAGTGCAAAAATAATATTTTCTCAGTCGGAGAAATAATGGACCGAGAAATACCCTTCCAATAAATTCAACCATCTATATATGGCGTCTGCATATATCTGACCTTCAGATATAGGAATTTTAAAGTCTACATGTACCTTGAAGGTTGTGGCGCCTCCAGAGTGGCTGTTGGATGCATATGCACCGTAGGTGCGAAGCCGTTGAAGGATCTGAGCAAATTTATCCATCATCATGTTCCTTTGTTTCTCGAGGGCCTCCTCGAGAAATATTTTGATAAGATATCCTTCTCCCTCGTCTTTCTTTTCTTCCACCACGGGAGTTTGTCGGGGTTTGCGAGGTTGATCTTGTAAGGGTTCAACCAGATTGAGCCCTAACTCCTTATACCCTAACCGCGCTGGGGACATGCAAATAAAAACAAAGAAAGAGCAGACCCACTCTGATACCACTGATCTGGATTTATGTAGGAATGCAATAAAATACAGAAATAGACATAAACATAGATATGCAGTGGAAATAATGCTTCATTTCATTAATATCAAATAACAGAAATATGCTTACAGACATAATGGAAATCAAATAGCTAGGGTGTTGGTAGCTTATCTCTAAGAAGATATGTGGCAGCTACATGCCTATGAACTTTGTTACAATGAGGCTTGAGGGCCTATTTATTATTGAGAAACAATGGAAAACTCTAAACGTCCAAAAACATAACCCTAGGAGATGAAGCACCAAAACCATGGGCCTCGTTTGAATAAATTGGTGTTTCAACTTCCCGAGGTCGTGACTTTGGCATACTATCTCCGTTTGACGCACATGATACATCGCTAGAAATATCTATCCGAGGACTAAAAATAATGACCACAAATATTGATTCCAAAATGGAATCATATTCAACGGAGGAGCGATGCCCAAAAAACGTCACTTAGGGCCTCAAAACGGCTCCGGAAGTTCAAGACCTGAAAAATTGCTAAAAATAGTAAGTTGTTCTGAAATTGAAAAACTGAAAGAACTGATGGTGGAATTTAAAATGGAATAGGTGGGCAGCCACCAATATCTACCTAGATCATTAGATTCCCAAAATGGCTTCAGGTGTGCAGGACCCGAAAACCTGCTAAAAATAGTAAGTTGTCCTGAAAGTGAAAAGCTGCAAGAATTGATGGTGCGGGTCCAAATGGAATAGTTGGGTGGCCACTGATATCCACCTAGATCAAATTTTGTACCCATAATTATTGAAACCTCCTCTCTGACTACTCATCCTTTGTTTTGGAGGCATGAGGAATAAAGAAAAAAGAGACATAGGACACCAACTTAACAACCCATACCCAATGAAACTATATAAGGAATTAAGCAGAAGTCTGTCCAACTAAACTGAAAAATAATAAGGTCATTTTCCTACAGACTAAACAAGAGGTTCAATGCATAGAATTAAGTATGAGGGGTTTCCACAGTGCATTATATTATATAACATTTTTTTGGGATTCAACTGTGTTAAGTAAGTCATTCGTGTATGACCATTTCCATGAGAGGCAGTCGTAACTGACTAATTTCTCATGATTTTTGAATAGTCCACTTAAAAATCATTGCATCGGGTAATGCTCACAGGGGTGAAGAAGTGGGATTGAAATAGTTTTAATCCCACTTCTTCACCCCTATGAGTATCACCCGATGTAATGAGTGTTAAGTGGAATATTCAAAAATCATGAGAAATTAGTCAGTTACGACTACCTCTCATGGAAACGGTCATACATGAATGACTTACTTAACACAGTTGAATCCCAAAAAAATGTTATATAGCACAGAATATTTTCCAATTACCCACAATGAAGACTCATAACCCATAGATATAATAAACCCACCATAAAATCATCAAAACAAGACAGTATACGTCTACGACATAATTATGACCAAGAGGATTCCTAGGCCAACAACGATACCATCCAGAATTAGCTATCAACAACAACCCCACAACCAGTTGACTCAGGAATTTGTCCACTAACGAAAGACAAGAAATTATATATGTTGATAGACCAATTTCCAAGGATACATCAGGCGAGTTCGAAAAATACACAATTAACCAGACTTAATATGCAAAGAACACAAAATACCCACTAATTATCATATGAGCAATGATAGACCTACCGAACTAGGCGTAGAAGCAAATATATTCACCCAAATAATTTTTAGGGGGAATTAAAAAACGACACAGCAACATGAACTTGAATAGACTAGAAAACTCACCCCATAGAAGTGCCTGAAGAGCAGAGAGAAGTCCACCAAAAATCCCAACCACCACAGCCCCAAGAGTCGTGCACCAAAATTCACACCAAAAGCCATCGAGAACAAAAAATAGGAATACCACACAACAATTGAGACACTTCAAAATATTTCAAACACCAACATAAGATATTGCACAAAAGAAACTAGCCCCAACTAAGGAGTTGATTTGGTATGAGTTTGAAAGACTCTTCAGGAAGAAGTACATGTCTAAGAGATATTATGAAGGAAATAAAAATGAATTATATGAGCTCCGGATGGGTTCCATGACAGATGAAGAGTATACAACCATATTTCTAGAGATGTTGATATTTGTGTCCTATCTCAAGGATGAGAAAGCAAATATCCAAAGGTTCATTAAAGGAATTCCATTATCATTCAAAAGCTGAATTGAGTTTGATGAGCCTCAATATTTGGAGGAAGCCATCAGAAAGTTGAAGCGGAAGCCTAAAGCCTAAATTCAAGCGTGACTGGAAGGGTAATGAGAATACTAAGGAAAATTTCCTAAGAAGCGAGGAATATCTCAGGATGCAGGTGATAAGGAAAATGTGGCACCTCAAAAGAAGTTTCATGCAGTTGAGAGAGGACATGGGTCTCAGCCTATGGAGAAGTAGAATAAAGGAAATGGCATAGAACCATTGCAGTGTTGAACCTATGGTGGATATAATCAAAGGAAGGATTTCCCTTTGTATCATAGTGGTGTAGGAAAAGTGTTGCATGCCTTAGATCTACAGTGCGCAGGAGGCGTAAGAAGTTTAGGATGTAGGTTAGAGTATTCCATGTATCTATGCAGTAGTTGATAACATGCAAAAATATCATCAGTCATTCATTATAAATACGGAAAGTGGAACCATAGGGATATTTATAGGTAGAGCCTCAATGCATCCTGTAGCATAATAAGCTTATGTTCTGGTACTAAGCAATGTAGCAAGTTAAAGTGTGTGGAAGCACTTTGGGGTCAAGGAAATTTTAACATGCAAGATGGTTGATCAGATGCAGGAATAATAGCAAGTTTCCAATTATAGCTAAATTCGTCAAGAGAATTGGAATCCCTTGAGAGATGATGTGTGCAGGTGTTCAATTGTAGGGAAACATGTTGGATACAACACGAAAATGTAACTCGTATATTGCTATATTTATTAATGTGTTGACAATTGTGTTTTTATGGTAGTTTGATGCAATGAATTACATGGAAAAAGAGACTACCATAGATCTTGAATAGGGCTGTAGTTTAGCTTTCACTCATGAACCCTTGGAAGCACCAAGAAACCATGGGAGTTGAGTCATGGTGTATGTTGAAATTTTTGTGCTTTCAGTTTTTTGTGATTTTTTTTGCTTGATTTGCAGTTTTGACTTTGACTGGTGCATGGCCATGCCACTTTTTTGTGGGTTGTCTTGTTGTTTTTATTTCTATGTTTTCTTTATCTTATTTTATCTTCTTCATCTTAAATTTTTTTGTTTTGAGGGTATAAGGAATTAGTTGGGGAAAGAGGAAATATAATGGATCTCAGGGAGATCTGAGTGAAACTGAAAAGGTAATGTAAGACCTAGATGAAGCCTAATTGATCAAGAGCTCAATATTTAGCTAGAAAATGAAAGTGCTTAGAAATGATTCAGACCTGAATGACCGGATAGAGCTCATCACCAGGATTCCAGCGCAACTTGTTTCATCAAAATCTGAGTTCGTATGAGTGAGTTATGGTTTGCTGTTTGTTTCTCCAAACATGTAAAAAGTGTTTAGAACAGTAACAATTTCTGCTATTTCCTAAGGTTGGTTGGTTGCATACTTATTTATTCCAAGGTTGAAATTTGGGTGCATATATGTTTTATTCCAAAGTTTGAAACAAATTTTGGGACCAATTGTCGAAACCATAGTCGAATGGAAAACATGCGCAATATATATATATCAAAACAACAAACGATAACCAAAGTCCGAGAACCAAATCAATCGGGCGGATAAAAACATTGGCGAGTTCAATCATTGCGCATTGAGATTTTAGGAGCGGAGGACATAAGGCTACCATAAATTATTTTTGATTTTCAATTTGCGATAAGGGGGGTCTCACTAATCACATCGAGAGTTTAAGAGCATACATGAATGCATATTGGGTGGCGGATCTGCGATTTCGTGATTGTGATGTATGTGACGAGGTGGTAAGGTTATCGGATGCAAATGCGATGCGATGCAGAATTGTGATGTGATATATCGCATCGGCATATCACAATCGTCATATCACAATCGCAACAATGAGTAGGAAACCTAGAATGATTTACAGTGGGGATGCGATCTGCAATTGACTATGTTGCGATCTGCGATAATTTGGTTAGTGCTAAATGCACTTAACCCCATTTATCACCCACTTAATCCAATATTAAACTCACGCTTATCTCTAATTAAGATTACTTATCTTGGCAACGCCTTTGGCAGACCTGCCAGATTCGGCAGAAGCTCCAGATTTAGTGGAGTTAACTGGTGGATATCCAGAGTTAGTGGAGAAAAACTAGGAAAATTGGTTTTTCCATAAATTTGGAAATTTTTGACCAATTTAGCCTTAGGAAGAATCATTCTTAGTAGATTTTTATGTTTTGGAACCATTGGAGAAGGTTGCAGAGGAAACAGGAGACTGTAAACAACACTTTTGCACAATTGAAGCTAATACAAAGGCCCACACTATGAAGCTAGACCAAGGAGATGTAGCCCAGGAGGGGTGAACTTCTTCATCAAAAACTTGTGTATTTGTCTCTATTATTTGTGCTTGCTGTGTTTTATTATGTTGTTGTTCAACATTGAGTTTCCATGCTTTTAAGTTCATGAAATACACTTAATATCACCATGTTTAATGAATTGTCAATCATAAACACATTTATAAACCCTTGTATGATAAGAAAACCAAAGCATTTTCATGTTAATTCTCAAACTGATATTAGTACAGCATTAACTAACAATCAATTTCATATCAAGTTGGTATCATAGCACAAGGTTGCTAAATGTTTATTTCTTTCTTTGCTTGAGATTGTGCAATAAGTGTTTTAATAGTTGCAATTTTGTTATGCTTACAAGGTTGATGTTGTAGAGAGGAGAAGGGAAGCTATTGGTTTTTAGTCCATAGATTAGGACAAGGAGAAAGAGAGAATAGAAAGTATCATCTTCACCCAAATTTCCACTCAAAGCTGCACTTGAAGCACCTCGAGTTCCATCTCCAGCAGTTGAGATTGAAGAGGTACAAATTGCACAAGAAGATGAAGTGATTGAGAAGGTACAAGCATCAAAGGTTGAGCTTGAATACTTAGCCATTATGTCAGGAGTTGAAGAGACTCATGGACATTAAAAATAAGAGGATGTTAAAAGAGAATTCAAAGACATACAAAGAACGGTTAAAATCTTGTTTGATGCATTCACTGCAAAAAGAGCAGGAGAAGGATCAAAGCCTCCACATGGAGAAGGATCTTCGGATGGTGAGAAGGATGAAGACAATATTTCAAAAGTAAGTGGAGGAAAGCCACCTCCATCTCCACCATCCTCATCCTCATCATCTTCATCAGTGTCTTCATCTTCCACAAAAACCACCCACACTCATTCAAAAATCCCAAACGAAAAACTCCATTACTCAAGTTGGACATCAAGTTTGAACTTCACATGTACAATCATGAGGTAAATGTAGAGAAGTTAGAAAATTGGATTTTTCAATTGGAAGCATACTGCAGAATTCAGAATCTACAAGAGGATGACATAAATATCTAGTTAGCTTCGTTAAGGCTAGAAGGAGCAACACTAGTTTGGTGGGAGGCAAAGACTCAAGAGGAAATGTGAATCCATGGTAAGATATCCATTTCTTGGGTTGAATTCATTTCTTCCATTAAAATACAGTTTTATCCATTAGCCTATAGGAAAAAAGCAATAATGATTTGGAAAAACTTTAGGCAACTGAAAGGCAAAACTATTCAAGATTATACACAAGAGTTTAGAAAAAGGGCTTTGTTGTTAGGAGTAAACTTGAATTCACAAGACACACTCTTGAATTATATTGGAGGTTTCCATTTCTACTTGATTTATATTACCCTTATGTTTAACCTAAACAACTTAGATGAAGTATGTGTGTAAGGCACACATCTTGAAGCAAGGGGAAATAACATTCAAGAAGAGGGTAGTAAGAAGAAGCCATTCAAGGGTAAAGGAAAATAGAAGGGAGGAGAATGGAAAGGAAAGAAGAATGCAAGAATCAAGAAAGAAAGGGAGAAAAATACATGAAAACATTGTTCCAAAGAGGGGCATTATGAAGGCCATTGTTGGAAACTAATCCCGAACTAAGGCCAAAGAAACCAAATAACAAAGGGAAACAAAATATGACTGCCACCACACAGCAAGATCTTGGATCTGATTCAAGAGATAAGACCAAGATAATAGCCATGGTTAACAAAGGAAAGGAAGCCATATAAAGTACTAGTTCCTCAAATAGTCACAACAACACTCCAACTGGTTACATAAGGATAGAATTGTTCCATGTTAGAGTGATTTCAAATCATACAAATATTGATGCATTGTTTGATAGTGGGTCACAAGAAAACCTGATTTCAGAAGACTTAGTAAAAAATCTTAACCTTGAAACCATACCACATCATAAACCATACCCTTTGGGTTGGATAGTTAAGAATTCCAATTTATAGGTTACAAGGAAATGCATATTTAGATTTTCTATTACTACAAACTTTGTTGATGAAGTTGATTTAGATGTGGTTCCACTTGACATTTCCAGGATTATCTTGGGAAGTCCATATTTGTATGACAGGAAAGTAGTGATTTATCGCCATGAGAAAAAATATAATTTTCTTAAGGATGGGGTGGAGTATATTGTGAGAGCTCATCGCAAGAAACTAAATGTTTCTTTAGTTAATGCAGGGAAAATGAAGAGGCTAGTTAATGCAAGTAAAAATTTTGTGCTTCTCTTGTTCAAGAAAAAGGATGATGTTGACTATGAATATTTTGAAGGATGTGATGACAAAATAAAATCTTATTTTTTTGATGTGGCAAGTCAGCATGGCGAGATGTTTCAAGAACCAAATGGGTTACCGCCAAAGAGGGGAATTCAACATGAGATTCAGTTGCAGCAGGATGTTCCACTTCCAAACATTGGTATGTATCGCATGTCAATTATGGAGAATTTGGAAATCAAGAAGAAAATTCAAGAATTTCTGAACAAAGGTATCATATGCCCATCTACTTCGCCATGTGGTTCACTGATTGTTTTGGTACCAAAGAAGGATGGGACTTGGAGCATGTGTATCGATTACCATGCACTGAATAAAATCATGATAAAAAATCGCTACCCTCTCCCATGCATTGATTATTTTCTAGATTAGTTGAAGTATGCAAGATATTTCACTAAGTTAGACCTGCGAAGTATTTATCATCAAGTTAGAATTGCTGAAGAGGAAATTTGGAAAACTGCTTTCAAAACTAGACAAGGATTGTTTAAGTGGTTAGTTATGCCATTTGGTCTAACAAATGCTCCAAATAATTTCATGAGAGTCATGAATGATGTAATTATACCATTTCTAGATGACTTTGTCATTATTTACTCAGATGACATACTTATATTCAACAAATCAAAAGAAGAATATGTCATTAATGTGAACAAGGCACTTGATGCCTTGAAAAAAGAGAAATTGTTTTAAAGTTGTCAAAGTGAGAGTTTGGTAAGACTTCTTTGGTGTATTTGGGATGCATTGTTGGAGGAGGTGAGTTGAGGATAGACCCTTCCAAAGTAGAGGTCATTTTGAATTGGCCCAATCCCAATACAGTTACAGAGTTAAGAAGCTTTCTTGGGGTGACACAATATTGGAGGGAATTCATTGCTAATTTTTCTTCCATTACAGATCTGTTACATGCATTGACAAGTGTCAAGAAAGTATTCCATTGGGGAGATGTACAAAAAAAATAATTCGATGCTTTAAAGAAAAATATAAGTTCATCACCAGCATTAGCACTTCCAGATCTTAGACAACCATTTGAGATCCAAACAGATGCAAGTGATTATGTTATGGGAGTAGTGCTTATGCATCATGGTAAGCCTATTTCATTTCATTATGAAATTTTTAATGGAGTTGTGACTAATTATCCCACTTATGATAAAGAGTTATATGCATTGGTACAAAGTGTAAAGAAATGGAAGCACTATTTTATGGGGAAAGAGACCATTATTCATACTGACTATCAACCATTGCAGTACTTACAATCATAATCAAATTTGTAGCAATCAAGACATTTTAGACGGATGGTATTTCTAGGCCTATTGTAAATTCATATATTATACTCAAGCACAATTCAATTATGCATGAAAGTTACATTGAACAATGTGCATATGATAATGATTTTCAAGATGTGACATATGAAAGCTTGAGTCAAGAAAACCAAAATGGAGAGTTATATTATCATGTGCATAACAATTTTTTTATCACTTGGGCAAGTTATGTATACCACAGGGAGAAATAAATAGTATCATAATAGAGGCGTACACATCATTGATTGATGTACATTTCGTTGTAGGCAAGACAATAGTGAATCTCCAAAGGTATTGTTATTGGCCACGCATGATTGATAGTGTATCTCGTTTTATTAGAGGATGTTTTTTATGTGCAACAAGTAAGCCTAGCAATAGGAAAATTGAATTGTACACTCCACTTCTAGTTCCTTCACATCCTTGGGAGAGTATCTCAATGGATTTTGTAGGTGGTTTTCCCATATCAAGGAAAGTTCACGATTATTTGTATGTTGTAGTAGATAGGTTCAACAAAATGTGTCTTTTGATGCCATGTAAGAAAAAAATTACATCTGAACAAACCACTAATATTTTCTTTCAAAATGTATGGGTTCATTTTGGTCTTGCTACTTCTATTGTAAGTGATCAGGATTCTCGGTTTGTTGGGAATTTTTTGTCAAAATTATGGGACATGATGGACACAAAGTTGAAGAAGAGTACAAAATTTCATCCGCAAACAGATGGTCAAACTGAGGTGGTAAATGGGACAATTATTCATATTCTTATAGGTTATTACAGAAAACATCCCAAGTTGTGGGATGAACAGTTGCATTACATTCAACATGCATACAACAGGGCAAACAATTCTTCCATAAACACATCGCCATTTGAGGCATGTTATGGTTAGTTTCCAAGATCGCCTTTGGAGTTCATATTTGAGAAATGTGTCACTATAGATGGTCATAGTGATATAGATAAGGCAAGGAAGTTCATTGAGCAAATTTAGTTGATACATTACACAGTGCAAGAGAAACTTGAAAAGAGTCAAAGGAACTACAAGGCAAGGCATGAAAAACACCGTGTTGATCACAAATTCCAGGTTAGAGAATAATTTTGGTTTTATATTAGCAAAGAAATATTGCAAGGGGAAGGTAAAATCCTCAATCCAATCTGTTATCATCCATTTAAAATTCTGGAAAAGATTGGTACTAATGCATTTAAGCTAGATTTACCTCCTTATATGAAAATATATTATGTCGTTAATGTTGAGAATTTGAGATTTTTTTAGCCTTTTTTTATTGTTGATCAAGGAGAGCATGTTCAACTGCCATAAATAGATGATTTCTTGCTAGAATATCTGGATGAACTTCAGCAAGATCTCATACTTGACAGAAGATTCAGAACTTCAAAGAGAGAGAATGTCGAATACCTTAGAGTGGGACTCAAGGGACAAAATCCTTCAAAGGCCAAATGGATGGAGAGTGAAAGGGTGAGGGATTTGTACCCTCACCTGCTGAACAATTGATAGTATGTTTTGGGGTCCAAAAGGCTTCTAGTGGGGAGGAATGATCAGGAGCTTAGTATTTAGCTAAAAAATGAAAGTTCTCATAAATTCTTCAGCCCTTAATGAACAGATAGAGCTCATCACCAGGATTCTAACGCAACTCATTTCATCAAAATCTGAGTTCGTATGAGTGAGTTATGGCCTGCTGTTCGTTTTTCCAAACAAGTAAAAAGTGTGCAGAACAATGACAGTTTCTCCTATTTCCTAAGGTTGGTTGGTCTCATATTTATTTATTCCAAGGTCAAAATTCGGGCGCATATATGTTTTATTCCAAATTTTGAAAAAAAGGTCGGGACTAATTGCCAAAACCATAGTCGAATGGAAAACGGGCGTAATATATATATATATATATATATATATATATATATATATATTAATTACAAAGCAACAAATGATAACCAAAGTCTGAGAGCCAAAGCAATCTGGCAGATAAAAACATCGGCAAGTTCAACCATCGCGCATCGACAGTTTAGGAGTAGAGGAAATAATACTACCACAAATTATTTGCGATTTTTGATTTGCGATAAGGTAGGTCCTACCAATCACATCGGGAATTTAAGAGCAGACGTGAATGCACATCAAGTGGCAAATCTTCGATTTCATGATTGCAATGTATGTGACAAGGCGGTAAGGTTATCAGATGCAGTTGCGATGCGATGCAGAATTGCTATGTGATATATCGCATCAGGATATTGAAATCACAACCAGTAGTAGACAACCTAGAATGATTTATAGTGGGGATGCATTCTGCGATCTGCGATTGACTGCGCTGCGATCTAGGATGATTTGGTTAGCACTAAACGCACTTAACCCCATTTATCACCCACTTAATCCAATGTTAAACGCACACTTATCTCTAGTTAAGAGTTCTTATCTTGCCGGAACCTTTAGTGAACCCGCCAGATTCAGGGAAAGCTCCAGATTTAGTGGAGTTAACAGGTGGATATGCAGAGTTAGTGAAGAAAAACTAGGAAAATTGGTTTTGCCATAACTTTGGCAAATTTTGACCAATTTAGGCTCAAGAAGAGCCATTATTAGTAGATTTTGATGTTTTGGAACCATTGGAGTAGGTTGCAGAAGAAACAGGAGACTGTAAACAACAATTTTTCACAATTAAAGCTAATAAAAAGGCCCACACTATGAAGCTGGACCAAGGAGATGTAGCCCAGGAGGGGTTAACTTCTTCATCAAAAACTTGTGTATTTGTCTTTGTTATTTGTCTTTGTTTTGTTTTATTATGTTGTTGTTCAGCATTGAGTTTCCATGCTTTTAAGTTCATGAAATACACTTAATATCAACAATTTTAATGAATTGTCAATCATAAACACATTTATAAACCCTTGTATGATAAGCAAACCAAAGCATTTTCATGTTAATTCTGAAACTAATATTAGCATAGCATTAACTAACAATAAATTTCAGATCACTGATGCATTAATATAAAAGGAAATTGGAGGAAAAAATATCACAACCAGCTAGGTTGGTTGGGTCCATTTGGATAAATGGACTGTGGTAGGACAGTCATGAGAAAGGTACCAGGAAAGGTAAAGTAATTGGTATTGTGGTAAAAAATTCCTTGGATAAGTTGGGAATTTTTTTTCTCAATGTTGTGCATGCTTTGCATGGATAAAGAAATTTTTCTTAAGCTTGACCTTATGAAAATTCGTAATTATGTTGTGATCATGATGATGCTAATGTGTGTGTGTGTGTGTGTGTGTGTGTGTGTGTGTGCGTGTGTGTGTGTGTATGTATATGTATGTATGCCATTGTTTAAAAGGGTTATCAAGGATAATTCTTGTGGAAAAATGATTGCTTTATATAGGTGAATGACATATAAAGGTTCATGGTTTATGAGGAGTCAAGTGGGTAGAGTAGCCATGAAAGGTCTATGAGGTAATGTTGAAGGATAAATCAACATAATGAAACTAGTTTGATCTGTGACATGTTGGGACAAGCATGGAAAGTGGAAGGAACCACAAGCCTAGGATTTGGGTTGTGGGTGCACCCAGTAAAGCATGGGAAGACTCTAGAGGAAATCATTCCTGGTAGATAGCTGTGGTCTTTGGATGTGCATTACTACTATTGTGTAACACCCTCTTCCCACATCTATTGGCCAACCGGGGTAAACATGTGACAAGAGGCTACTAATATGAGATTCAACCTCCTAGATGACCTTAAGGAGGTGGAACCAACAAAAACACCAAAAACACACATGACACTGCTTCATTGACATCCCCAGAAGATAACCTAACCTTCTAGGGCCCTGTTCCCTGAGGGGGGACTGATTTTTAGCCCCTTTGAGGATTAGTCACGGGCTTGTAAGGGCAAGGGAGTAGCTATAGACCCTATAGCCGTGAGCTAGCCTTGTCAAGGTAGTGCCTAAATCCCAAATGATGAATTTCCTCCTGGAGCTTCGGGATCTGTGCCACATTTTCAGCCCTTGAGCCTAGGTCACTTCCCATAAATTCCTCTAACTTCAAGAGAGGCTAAATAACATTAAAAAAAATATATGGAAGTAATTACATCAATTAGAACACATCCGACCCCTCCCATCCATGACAAGAATTTCGTCAAACATGTCATAAAAATAACATCTATAGGTATGAACAACAAATTTAAAAAAAGGGGTCTCTTTCTTATTTGAGAATGGAAAATAAGCATTGTCCCCCCTACATCATAAGCTACCATACAATTAGTTTGACCATATATACATTGTTCATTCATTTACAAGTAAAAACATGGAGAGAGCCATACCTCATCGATGTCATAATACATGCTTATAAACAACATAGTACCAACAAAAATACCATGGATATATCATCAATAGAATCCATATATAAACCAATGCATGTTCACATCAAATACCAAGGAAATGAACCTTCAATTAATGAATGTAAAAACCAACCCAAAATGGGACTTCCACATTCCACCCAACCATAGACATGGTTGAGCCAAATCTCACTTTAGCTAGTCACCCCTGTGCCATATTCCAAGAATGAATGTGGGAATTTATCAAACACATAAATCAACACCAAACTATGGCTCCAGAGACCAAACTGTCTCAATCCAAAACTAGTGATTCCACCTCACATTCAAACATCACTAACCATCATGGATTGGTATCCATACAAGCTGCTCCAGGACTCCAGATTATTTGTTCCAACCGAGGCTCCAGGACTAGTAACTCAACCCCAGTTATTCCTGAGCTCTATAGAGTTGTCCAACCAAGGCTACAGGACTAGTAACTCAATCCACCTAGATCTCTAGAGAATTTGTCCAACCAAGGCTCCAAGACTAGTAACTAAACCTAACAATTGTCCATCGAGCTCCATAGAGTTTGTCCAACTGAGGCTCCAAGAACTAATAACTCAACCCAACAACTCAAGGAACCATGAGAATCAACCAAACAATAATCAATGTAAATAAACACACAATCAACATGGTTATCTTGGAAATGGAAAGGCTAGGAAAATCCACTATCAATCCCAACCGTCCTCCATGCCCATGACAGATCATAATCAGGAAACCACATATATTACCATGCATGCAAAAAATAGTGAGGAAATCATACATGCAACTCAGTACTTGCACTCAAAACCTATTTTAGATGCTACTCCCGATGTCCTCTGCACTTTCTTTCTCTTCCTTTTCTTTCTTGATCCAAATCTCCAAATATTCCACACTCTCCAATATTTCTCCATGAATACTCTAAGTGCTCAAGGGTATGAGAGAGAGAGAGAGAGAGAGAGAGAGAGAGAGAGAGAGAGAGAGAGAGAATAATGAGAGCTCCAAAAATAAACTGACCAAGCCTTGCCCACATTTTTCTCCTCACATGAGGAGCATTTTCTCCAAAAATAAACTGACCAAGCCTTTCCTCTTCATTTTCCTCCTCACATGAAATTTGTGACCTTTCACCTTCATTTTCTCCTATTTTCCATTATTTTCATAAATAAAATGCCAATTAATGCCTCATGCATGTTTCCATTGCCTTTGCCTTTGCCTTTTCCAGTTTCCCTAGCCATAATAAACCAAATGAAAACCCACTAGGATGTTTTTTCCCTTCATTCAACTTGGAATATGTATCCCATCACCATGGTCTTATACATGTTTGTACATGAATTTTTACCAAGGCTGTTACAAAACCGTCCCCTTGGGGGAACACCATCCTCAGTGTTCAATGATACCTACAAACTAGCATCTACTGAAAACAAAAGATATTGCCTATGGAGCTTTATAACACAACTCGTTGCAGTATTTACAATGAATAACCTACTAAAACATGATAATCATACCATTTAATAGAGCTTTATAACACAACTCATTAGAATATTTGCAATCACAACCACATATACTTACACACATTTTCTTCAACTAGAAAATAACCATACTATTTGTGGAGCTTTATAAACCAGCTCGATATATTATTTACAATAATATACATATATACACATATACACATTTTCTCAACCAACAAATAGAAGATATGATTCTCGTATCAACAATAAGGGAATCCTGAGGTTCGCCCCTCCACCCTCAAAGTAGTACTAGGATTCACCCCCTTCCCAAGAAGTCCATAATCCACTGTCAAATTCAAATCCGCATCCAATGTCGAGCGCTATAATCCTGTGCCACTTATCCTCTCAATGAACAGTTACCAACTCATTTTTCCAGGGCACACTCCCAATGTGCATATGATTCCATCTATCAATGCTAATGAAAAAAAAAATCCATCCCGACCTTCCCTTCTCTACTACACAGTTCCTCGAGAAATTTGGTCACCCCTTCCGTGTAGTCACTCACCTTCCAAGTTCTATTGGCACCCCCATCCCGGGCAGTCCATCCCTTGGAAAGGCTTCCTCGTATCAGAAGATATAAAATCCAAGGAATATACATGCCTCGAAACCATCATACCAGTCATAGCATGCTCATGGAAATCAATGTACACTATTGGGTACCAGTGTCCCACAATGTCCCTGCTCCTAAATTGCTTTTCCAGCATACTGCTACATATTTCAATTCCTTTTGTTGTTGCTACTACTACTTGCAATCAATTTCAACCACCCAACCGGGCATTGCATGCTTTCATATAGCAAGCACATAAATTTCATTAGATTTATAATAAATTAAAATAAATTCAAACCATACCTCATTGGTAGCTCACCAACAAGGTATACTTGCAATCTTGTTCACTTCCCATCACACAAATCAAACTAGTTGTTTGATCAAACCATCATGTATAAAAATATCGTATCAAGCTAGCTCAAAACGCAACCATCATAAATCATATGTAATCTTCATAAACCATAATAAAAAATCTTATGTAACCATCATAATTCAAAATCACATATCACATGCATAATAGAACTAAAGTAAAATATCGATACCTATCCTTCATTAGTCCTTACTTCTGCCTTTGTTCTTTATGTACACGCGTTTGATCGGTTGCCACACATGACAAGCACCCAATGCATTCTCCTTGACCATGTACACATACACACAATTCACAACACATACATCCACACAAGGTGTACAACACCATACAATACATACACCCATGACCGGTGTGCAACACAACATAATATATACGCGTATACCTAGTGTACAACAAAATTCATGTACATACACATACATCCAGAGTACAATACAACACAATAAATATGCATACACCGAGATAAAACACATACACCTACACCTGGTGTACAACACAACACAATACACATACATACATATACGTACACAGAGTAAAACATGACGAATACACATGTTATGATACCATGACTACACCATGCACATACATAGTACCGCATGCTCGCAACACATGTACGACATGCACACAATACCACATGTATACCAGTACCATATGCACAACATGTACACAGTACCACTTGTACACAACACTACCTGCACAACATGTGCACAACATCACATGTACATGACACCACCTACACAATGTGTACACAGTGCCAAATGTACATTTCACCACCTGTACAATGTGTACACAATACCATATGTACATAGTACCACATGCACGACATGTAAATGAAACCATATGTACGTAGCACCACATGCATGACATGTACACAACGCCGCTTGCACACAACATTACATTTACAACCTGTACATAACACCACATGCACACAACACCATGTGTACAATCATGCACCCAACACCAGATGCACATAACACCATATGTATATCACGCACACAACACCATATGTACATAGCACTACATATTCAACATGTACATATCACCATATGTACACAACACCGCATATCCAACATGCACATAACACCATATGCACACAACACCACATAGCCAACATGTGCACAAGATGATACGTACAGAGTACCGCATATCCTACATGTACATAACACCATCTATACCTATCACTACATATGAAATATATCCAAAATGTACATAACACCATCTATACCTAGCATTACATATGCAAAATACAAACAACACCATATATACAACATGCATACAACTTCATATGTACACAATACTACATATACAACATTACACATCACCAAATATGCAATCACTGAATATAATACATGCACAACATATACACAATAATAGCACTGTACATCCATAGACCATACACTAAACCCACAAGCAACCTTGATTCTAGTGTATTTCCACTGTCCATGCTTATCGTAGCATGCCACAGAGCACACTACTTTCACATCATTGATGTACCTCTCAACATTACCTGTCCATAAACATAGGCATTGTACAAGCATATAACATTAAATCATATCCACATGATACTGACCTCATAGATCTGTCAAAGTTTCTCTACCACTTGATTCCTCATAGTCAGGAACCTTTGCATGTCATTCGCCTACATAAGCAATCATTCCTCCACAAGAATGATCCTGGAAACCCTGTCATACTATGACATAGATACATAGATACATACATATATATAACAATTAGCATAAAACAATCATGATCCTAGCAGATAATGACATACATACTCACATACATGTATACATATACAAGCATCAACAAAATCATGGTCACAACGCCATTTCTAGATATCATAAGGTCTAGGTTAATAGAACTTCCTTATTTGTATACAACATGCACAACGTTGAGAACAAAATTCCCAACATAGCCAAGGCATATAACACCTCATTCATTTTACTTTTTCTATTTCCTTTCTCATGTCTATACTACCACCATCCATTTACCACAATGGACCCAACTAGTCCAACCGATTGTCATACTCTTACTTTCCACTGTGCTTACTCATGCACTAAGCTTCATTCATGTCTTACATTACCTGTTGGGTACCACTGAGCTCTCCTCAAGCTCCATTAACTTTCCCCTTTCCCAATCAATTTCCAAGACTCTCAAACAAAAGGAAAGAACAAAAATGAACAAGAAGAAGACCATGAGAACCAAAAGCGATATGACACCACAACAAAGTGGCATAGCTATGCACCAGACACAATCAAGGCCACAAATCAAGAACCAACAAATCAAAAGACTGAAAGCACAAGAATTTACAAAAAACACCATAATTAATCCCCATCGTTCCCAATACTTCCAAGGAAAGCTCAACTCGAGCCTTCTTAAATATTTCATGGCAGTATCTTGCCATGAAATCCCCTACATCATATTGCCATAACCACACAATTGTCAACGCATAAATAAATATATCAATATACTTGTTATATTACCTTGTTGTGCCAAGCACACTAATCTGTAACTAAACACACATGTGAGCCATATGTATCAACATCAAGACAACGTATCTATAAATTTGAAATCAAATTTTACCAGTAATAACAAACACGTCATAATCCATCGGTCAACTCACATTCATCGATCATAATACACAATTCTACAACTATCACCTACTTACACTCAGGTACAAATCATCCATCCCAACGCATGTGTGTTAGTAAAACCATATTAAAACTTAGATCATTTCATCATGTAATTTTAAAAACACATATACTCATATCATGCAATTAATTAAACATTCAAACAACTTGCAAACATACCATGCTAAATAAATAAACTATATGATGTAATAGACACCGGTTAGATGACATAATCAAAAAATTAAGCATCAAGTACATGACATAAGAAAGCTCATACCTTGATGTATCTTAGGGGAGTATATATTATCTGCACAATCAATCTATATTAGCACAATATAACTTCACGACACATCAACTCAACCTAAATAAGGTCATGAGATCCATAATAGTAACTAGCTAACAAGTTCACATCATAGACTCATAAATAGATGCCATTCATGCATAGCAATCACATATGCGCAATTAGTATATATTAATACAAAACACTATCATAATTAGGTAGAATTATACCTAAATGTCATAACCCTAACTAGTTGCATCAACTAGTCCAATTTTAGCATAATACATATAACATCAAAATATTAATGTAGTAACCCTAATCATCAAGTTAAACAATCATAAAAAACAACAAGTTGATCATGTAACATAATCATCAACAATATATAACATAATGATCAAGTTAATATCATGCCTAACTAACCAACACATGTGCATATAATCACACTAGTTAACTAACATCTATCATGTATGTAACCATAACATCAATAGAATGAAAGAAATGCACATAACCATATTGCATATGACTACGCTAATCACTAGCATTTATCAGACATGTAACCAAAATAAAAATATAATGGAAAACATATAATTAACCCTAATGTTTACAACAATCATGAATAACAAACCTGCATGCTTGTATGATGATCTTCTCTTACCCTAAAGTCCATTGTTGCAACTTAACTTTCTAATATGAATCTCCTACTCTATCTCAACCAACACATTAGCATCATAACATACCAATATCATCATGATGACCTAATTACATGCAATGAGATTAAGCAAAACAACCTCAATCAAACCAATATAAACTTGACCACATGCACTCACTTGACATGTATAATAAATCATGAACAACCAATGCATGTCCCACATATAACATCACATAAGAAATCATACACAGAAAACACCCAAGCATGACCAATATGTGACCTAGCATAAACAATAAATGCACACACAAGATGTAGCAACATGTAAGCAAGTATACACGGTCAATACATATGCATGAGCAACACATAACCATTCATACACTCATGACAACATGTTGACAACAACATCATCAGCCCTTCCATGGCGAAATCACTACCACCATGGCCAACACAACACAGATGCAACAAGCACATATAGACTACAACCATACTACACATGCATGCAACTAACATAAACGCATGATCCGCACACCACCCATCCAGTCTAAGGGTTGAACCATGTTCTAATACCCTTTTGTAACACTCTCTTCCCACATATACCCAAGTAACTAGCCAACCGGGGTAAACATGTGAAGAGAGGCTACTAATATGAGATTAAACCTCCTAGATGACCTTAAGGAAGTGGAATCAATAGAAACACCAAAAACACACCTTACACTGCATCATTGACATACCCAAGAGGTAACCCAACCTTCAAGGGCCATGTTCCATGAGGGGAACTGATTTTTAGCCACTTTGAGGCTTAGCTGCACACTTGTAAGGGAAAGGGAGTGGCTATAGACCCTATAGTCGTGGGCTATCCTTGTCAAGGTAGCGACTAAGGCCCAAACAACGAATTTTCCACCTGTAGCTCTACGATCTGTGCCACATTTTCTGCCCCTGAGCCTAGGTCTCTGCCTAGAACTTCTTGTAACTTCAGGAGAGGGTAAATAACATTAAAAAAACATATGTAAGTAATCACATCAACCGAAACTCATCTGACCCCACCAAGCCATGACAGACATTTTGTCAAACATGTCACAAACATAGAATTTATAGGTATAAACAACATATTTAAACAAAGGGGTCTGTTTCTTATTTGAGAATGGCTAAGAAGCATTTCTCCCCTACATCATAAGTTATCATACAATCAATTTTACCATATATGCATTAAGTATTCATTTACAAGTAAAAACATGGAGAGAGACATACCTCATCTCTATCACAATACATGCTCATAACCAACATAATACCAACATAAATATGATGGATACATCGGTAATAGAATCCATATATAGACCATTCCATATATGCATCAAATACCGAGGCAATGAGCCTTTCAACAATGAATGTAAAAACCAACCTAGAATGGGACTTCCATGTTCCACCCAACCATAGACATGGTTGAGCCAAACCTCACTTCAACGTGTCACCCTCATGCCATATTCCAAGCATGAATATGGGACTTTATCAAACACATCAATCAACACCAAACCAGGGCTCCAGAGACCAAACAATCTCAACCCAAAACCAGTAATTCCACCTCACGATTGAACATCACTAATCGTCACAAATTGGTATCCATCCAAGCTGCTCCAGGGCTCCAGAGTGTTTGTTCCAACCAAGGCTCCAAGAATAGTAACTCAACCCTAGTTTTTCCCGGGCTCTAGATCATTTTTCCAACCAAGTCTCCAAGATTAGTAACTCAACCCACCTAGGGCTCCAGAGAGTTTATCTAACCAAGGCTCCAGGACTAGTAACTCAACCCAACAACTGTCCATCGGGCTCTAGAGCGTTTCTCCAACCAAGGCTACAGGAACTAATAACTCAACCCAACAGCTAAAGGAACCATGCAAACCAACTAGAAAATAATCAATGGAAATAAACCCACAATCAACATGGATATTCAGGAAATGGAAAGGCTAGACAAATCCATTGTCAATATTGACCATCCTCCATGCCCATGATAGATCATAATGAAGAAACAACATGCAATACCATGCATGCTAAAAATAGTGAAGAAATCATACATGCAACTCAGTACCTACACTCAGAACCTGTTGTATATGCTAATCCCGATGTCCTTTATTCTTTCTTTTTATTCCTTTTTTTCTTGATCCAAATCTCCAAATATGCCACACTCTCCAAGAGTGTTCCAACAATACTCTAAGTGCTCAAGAGTATGAGAGTGAGAGAGAATAATGAGAGCTCCAAAACTAAACTGACCAAGCCCTACCCACTTCTCCTTAGAAGCCTTTTATTAATGAGGCCTCTATTTTCTTCATTTTCCATTATTTTCCTTCATTTTCCTCCTCACATGCAATATGTGACCTTTCACCTTCCTTTTGTCCTATTTTCCATTATTTTCATAAATAAATTTCCAATTAATGCCTCGTTCCTTTTCCATTGCCTTTGCCTTTTCCTTTTCCAATTTCCTTATCCATAATAAACCGAATGAACATCCACTAGGATGTTTTTTCCCACCATTCATCTTGGAATACGTGTCCCATCACCGTGGTCTTATATATATTTTTACATGGATTTTTACCAGGGCTATTACAAATTGTGTACATTTTTTACTATGTCATGTGTATTGTGTAGTTGTTTTATTATGACATGTGTACTCGTTGTGTTGTGTTGTGTGTACGTGTATGTGTTGTGTTGTACATTGTGTATGTGTATGTGTTGTGAAGGGGATTGGTTATGAGGATCCCTGGAGGTTGTGGGTAGGGACATGATCTATGGAGCCCTGTAACAATTTGGGCTCTCTAGAGGTTGTGGGTTGGGATTATAGTCCCTGGATCCCTGGAAAACCTGGGAATATACTAATCTTTAGTTGATGATATTGAGGTTAGAAGTGCTGTAGTCTCTGGATGCCCTTTTTTGTTGATATTTAGGGAGGAGGTGGTGTAGTCTCTAGATTCCCTTGTTGCTGATATTGAGGGAGGAGGAAGAATATTCTATGGATTCCCTTATTGCTTTAGAATAGAGGAGAAGAGAATTCACTTGGTTCTTGCTGAGTTTTGAAACCGATCCAATATGTGTACGGAAAGAACAAAGAACAAAGGTAGAAGAAAAGAACCATTTGGAAGATAAGTATTAGTATTTTATTTCAGTGTTCAATTATGCACATAATCTATGATTCTAATTTATGATGGTTAGGTTTTGAGCTAACTGGATCATATATGTCTATTATGCATGATGATTTGATTATGGGGCTAACTTGAATTGTTGTGATAGGAATTAAAAAAAAGTTGCAAGTGTCACCTTATTGATGAGTTGTTAATGAGGTATGATTTGAATTTATTACAATTCCTTTTGAGTCTAATGTAAATTATATGTTTGGTATACGAAAGCATGAAAATTTCTGGTTGGGTGGTTGGAACTGGCTGCAAGAGTGTTATCATCAACAACAAAAGGAATTGGAACATGTAATAGTATGATGGTAAAGGAATTTAGGAGCAGGGCCATTGTGGGACACTGGTACCCAATAATGTCCATTTATTTCCATAAGCATGTTATGATCAGTATGATGGTTTTGAGGTATGGATATGCCTTGGTTTTTTGAACTTTCAATGTGAGGAAACCTTTTCAAGGGATAGATCACCAAAGGGACTATGAAGCAGAGAAGTGGATATAGGGGAACTTGGAAGGTGAATGACTGTACAAAAGTGGGTGATTGGATTGCCCGAGGGAATGGGAAGAAAATAAGGGAAGGTTGGGGAATAACTTTTTTTTGGTCAATAGCATTGTTGATTGGAATCAGAAGCACATTAGGAGTGTGTTTGGAAACAATGAGTTGATATATATTCACTGAGAGAAAATGTAGTGCAAGGATTGTAGCATTGGACATAGGAGGCAGAGTTTTATTTTGGAAATGGATTATGGACTTCTTGGGAAGGAGGTGAATCCATGGTACTACTTTGAGGGTGGAGGTGTGAGCCTTTCAATTTCATTATTGTTGATGGGGAAATCATATCATTTTATTTGTTTGCTAAAGCAAATGTGCATATGTATATATGTGTATATGATTGTAAATACTATATCAAGTTGTGTTTATAAATCCCCATAAAAAACATGTTTATTTATTGGTTGAAGCAAATATGCATAAGTATATGTGTTTTCCATTGTAAATATTGCATCAAGCTGTGTCTATAAAACTCCATAAGAAATATGTTTTTCTATTCATAAGTGTCATAGAACACTGAGGATAGTGTTCCCCAAAGGGGGAAGGTTTTGTAATAGCCTTGGGTTATATTTCCATGTAAAAAGGAAAAACAATTAACCAAAGTCATGGGACACGTATTCCAAGCTGAATGAGGAGAAAAACATCACATTGGGGGTCACTTGTGGTTAATTAATGGATCTAGAAATTGGCATTGGCATTGCCAAAAGGAAAAAGGCATTAAATGGAAATTAATTCAAGGAATAAAGGAAAATATGAGAGGATGAAGATAAACAGACAAGAATATACATGTAAGGGAAATTAAAGGAGAAAATAAAGGAAAATGAAAAAAGTGGAAAAGGAAAGGAAGAGACACCAGACATCAATGATAAAAAGACACCTCAGAAACAATTGATAGCTTTTGATAAACTTATGATCAATTTTTAGCTTTGACAAATTTAGTTTTTCTAAGGAACAAATTGAATTCCAAGAGAGAGAACACACAAGGGAGCAAGCAAGCAAGGAAATTAAGGCGGCGCAAGAGGAATTTTGGACATCATGATCCAGGTGGATATTGGTGGTGACCCACCTATTCCACTTGGGGCCCCACCATTGTCTCTTTCAGTTTTTTAGTTTCGGCACAACTTACTATTTTTGACATTTTTTCAGGTCCTGAACTTTTAGAGCCGTTTTGAGGCCCTAAACGACGTTTTTTTGGAAACCCGAGAGTGGCCCTAAAAGAAGTTTTTTGGGAAACCCGAGAGCGACCGAGTGCTTTGATATCAATGAACTGAAATTTTCTTAAGGACATAATAGAAATAAACTAGCTAGGGCACTGGTAGCTGATCTGAAAATGAAATTATTTGTTTTGTTGTTCAAAGTATTCATTTCCATTAAATTAAGTGTGCAAAGTGTTTGGATAGTTTTGCAAGTGAAACAAATTGTTTTTGTTAACTGTTTATGAACTTTGGTGTGAGGGAGTGTTGTTTTAATTTACTGTTTAAAAAATTTAATCTGAATAACACAGTAGAATAACTTCACCATAAACACACAACAACATGATGAGGCAGTTCACCCCCTCCTGGGCTACATCTGTTGGGTCCAAGGCTCCCAATGGGCATGTCCTTGATATATTATGATGCTAAAATTGGCAATACAGTGATAAAAAGGCCTAAACAGACCAAAACATCTATGAAAATGGATTCAAAACATAAAAAGAAGCTAAGAATGACTCTGATTTCACCTAAAACAGTGAAGTGTAGTCCAATGCAGCTCTGTTTCCCTCAAGGCCCTAATGGCTCCCCAAGCTTCTCTGAAGTAAAAATGGCTGAAAGACACCTTTGATAGCTCTGAAATCTATTCCAATGGCTCCATAATGCTGAGAATACTCAAAATCAAAAATAATTTTGCTCCAAAAGGTTCAGTAATGTGAAAGTTATGCCCAACTGAAGTTTTGTCCAAGTTGGCCTAAGGAAACTCCACCAAAATTGGAGTAACCACAGTTAGCTCCGTTAACTTTCACATAAGTGCCTAAAAAGGCAGAATCTGCTTTAGTTTTGTCCGCGCAGTTTTGGTGGCATTAAGTGTTAAGGTGGGTAGTGGTCACATGGACCGACTACCCCACCGCCGGCGGAACCGTGGAGCCAACGATTATGAAATCCTGGCATATAAATGTTATGCGAGACCACCGTTGAGACATGTGAACATGCTAACTGTAAAGCTTAACCATCGGGTTCGATGTTTATCTGCCAGGTTTCACCTATGGTTCCGAGCCTTGGTCTTATGGATAGGGGGTTGGCCCTTAGGGGCTGGCCCCCTTTCCGCCCCAACCATACCTTTAATAAACTTTATATATGCGACAAGACCATAGGTTGTTAAGAACTGATATGTGGCTGGGCCGGTCGGGCCTGTGGGCTGGCGGCCACCCGACTCGGGGTCGATTCCTGCCAACACACAATAATTTTGCCACAATAAACCTGCAGTCTTGGGGCCACGTGGCAGCCTCCGGGTAGGCCACGTGGTGCCCATTAATTGGCCACTGAAATCCATAATATATCCATTGTGCAATCTGAGGTTGACAAATGTTGATCTGTGATTGGATGAAGAAGGAATATTCCATGGAATATTTTGTGGAATATTCCCAGAATATTCTATGGAATATTCTTTTTTTAAATATTTTTTTATTCAAAGTCAACCCAAGTCAAACTGGACTTTTGCATGAAATTGTGAATTTTTAAACTTGAATAAATTTCACATATAGTGTCAGATTTGAGTGTCATTCACGGCTACATGATCATATCGACGAGGCCTATCCTGTCGTTCTAGTTTCAACAAATTCTGAGCAGTTCCAATTTTGAGCATTTTCTTCACTTAGGACATGATCACCTGATCACACCTCCCCATTGGGAAGCTTTTGGACCCCAAAAGCATTCAATTACCTGTTAAGAAGATGAGGGTACAGGTCCCTCACCTTTTCCACCTCAATCCACTTTTCCTTACACGGTTTGCTGCCTTTAAGACCAACCCAAACATAATCAACATTTCCCCTCCTTGAAGTGCATGTCCTTCTGTCAAGGATAGCATCCTCTTTCAATTCATCAAAAAATTCTGGCGAGAAATCCTCTATGGATGGAAGCTAAATGTCACTTTCAATGTCAACAATTAAAGGAGGTTCATACAAATGTAAATTTTCCACATTCATAACGGAATACATTTGCATGTATGAAGGAAAATCTAAATGAAGAGCATTATTTCCAACTTTATTAAGGATCTTGAATGGACCATAACAAATAGGCTTCAGTTTTTTACCTTCTCCTTGCATTCTTTCCTAACTAATATGCAACCATACCTCATCCCCTTCTTGAAACTTATGATCAATTATGTGCTTATCATGCCTCTCCTTGTACTTGCCTTGAATTTTTTCAAGCTATTCTTGAACTTGCTGATGTATGAGCTGATGATCCAGGTGGATATCGGTGGCCACCCACCTATTCCATTTGGACTAGCACCATCAATTCTTGCAGATTTTCACATTCAGCACAACTTACTATTTTTAGCAGGTTTTCGGGTCCTCCACTGAGCCGTTTTGGGGCATTAATAATCCAGGTGCATATTGGTGGCCACCCACCGAGTCCATTTGAACCCCCACCATTGTCTCTTTCAGTTTTTCCGTTTTGGCATAACTTACTATTTTTAGCAGTTTTTCGGGTCCTGAACTTCCGGAGCCGTTTTGAGGCCCTAAACGACGTTATTTGGGTACGAAAGCGCCAGCGAATTTTCTGATAAAATTCGTCCCGACAGCTGTAGTCCTCGGATAGAGCTTTCTAACGAGCTATTGAACGCGTCAAACGGAGATCGGGTGCCAAAGTTATGCCCCCGGGAAGTTGAACCACCAATTTACCCAAACGGGCGCCCACAATTTTGGCGCCTCATCTCCTACGGTTAGGTTTTTGGACGTTTCAAATTCTACATTGTTTCTCAACAATAAATAGGCCCTCGAGCCTCATTGTAACACAGTTCAGAGGTCTGTAGCCACCACATCTCTTCTCAGAGATTCGCTACCAGCACCCTAGCTATTTTATTTCCATTATGTCTGTAAGCATCTTTCCGTTATTTGATATTAATGAAATGAAGTGTTATTTCCGCTGCATCTCTGTATTTATGGTTATGTGTTTATTCTGTTGCGTTCCTGCATAAAATCCGGAATGTCTGTAAGCATCTTTCCGTTATTTGATATTAATGAAATGAAGTGTTATTTCCGCTGCATCTCTGTATTTATGGTTATGTGTTTATTCTGTTGCGTTCCTGCATAAAATCCGGATCAGTGGTATCAGAGCGGGACTGCTCTTTCTTTTTTTTTCTTTGCATGTCCCCAACGCGGTCAGGGTATAAGGAGTTAGGGCTCGATCTGGTTGAACCCTTGCAAGATCAGCCTCGCAAACCCCGACGACCTCCCATGGCGGAAGAAAAGAAAGACGAGGGAGCAGGAGATCCTATCAAAATACCGCTCGAGGAGGCCCTCGAGAAACAAAGGAACGCGATGATGGATAACTTTGCTCAAATCCTTCAACGACTGCCCACATATGGCGCATCTACATCCAACAGCCACTCTGGAGGCGCCACTCCCTTCAAGGTACAGGTAAACTTTGACATTCCTATATTTGAAGGAAAAATAGATGCAGACGCCGTAGACAGATGGTTAAATTTGCTGGAAGGGTATTTCTCGGTCCATGACTTCTCTGACCGAGAAAAGATTATTTTTGCACTCCTCAAAGCTGCCCCCCATGTCAAAGACTGGTGGGAAACCTACCGTGAGCAAGAGGTCAAAGGGGAACCCTCTCTGTTCTCCGCCACACCCACTTGGAATTCATTCCGAGACAGCATCAAGGAACAATATTACCCCGTGGGGAGCTATGAGGACAAATACATCCAATGGACCATGCTGCGGCAACAAAAGGATCAAGATGTGCACGAACTGATGAATCTGTTCCATACCCTGCGCACAAAGTTGGGTATTAAAGATTCAGAGAGACATTTGGTGCTCAAGTACCGCGGCTGTCTGCACAAACACATTCAGGAGGAAATGGAGTTCCTCGACATTACATCGCTTGGCACGGCATATCGCTATGCCGCCAATATCGAGCAGAAATTTAAGCAAAAGAAGCGAGACTTTGGATCTGCGAATCCGAAAGGTGCCCCCGAACCGAAGAACAAGGGGCAAGGCCAAAGCAATGTGACTCAGAACAATACCACAAATCCAAAGAAGGACACAGGGAAGTGGTGTGAATTTCATAACAGCCCCACTCACAGCACAAACGAGTGTCGGGCCAAACAATCTTTGGTGGCTGAACTAAAGGCACCCGAATCAGATGCATTTTCTGATCCCGAGTTAGAACCAGACAAAGGTAATGACAAAGGGAAGCGGATCCCAGTGCCATTGTTGCCACCACCAAGATCCAGAAGGAGGGTCCAGAGGATCCAGAGGAGGGGGAGCGCCTCTTCCAGTCGCAGATGTGGGTGAAGGGTTCTCCGCTGCAGTTTCTCGTCGATAGCGGAAGCCAAAAGAACCTCATTTCAGCAGACGTCGGGAAGCGGCTCGGCCTACCAACCATAGCACACCCGCAACCGTATACCATTGGGTGGCTCCACCCAGGGAGAGATCTCCGCATCCGCCAGCAGTGCCGACTTCCATACAGTATCAAGCCATTCACGGATGAGGTATTGTGTGATGTTGCTCCTCTTGATGTAGCCGATGTATTATTGGGCCAACCATACTTATGGAGACGACATGCTGTGTATGAGTCTAGGCCTCGTGCTGTTATTATTACTTTGGGAAATAACTTGTACAGGATACCGGAGGTGGTACCGCCTCCTGCCATCTCTTTGACTACTGCAAAACAACGCAGTAAGATTGTTTCCCAGACCAGGAAATTCATTTTCCTTACGACTCGCTCACAGGGAAAGAAGAATATTGTGGCCACAACCTCGAAACAGGGCTCCCTTTCACGGCTGCAGCAGATGGATAAAGTCATGGAGGAATACGATGACAATTTCTCCTCACTCATAGAGGTTCCTCTACACTGTCAGGACAAGCACTCCATTGATCTGACTCCCAATGCACCACCACCCGATGTTTCCATACATCCTGCAACTACACATACAGAATCCAAACATGTACTGTATGAGGCTGATAAAGAAACCAAATTTACTAAACGCATCCAGCATGTCCACCCGCAGGTCCATGACATCTTCAACACATCTAATACTCAGTTCAATAGAATTTTCCTCATCTCATGGAGGATCTCACTGCAATGGGGACCATTGCTTCCTAAGGAGGGAGGAATGATCCAGGTGGATATTGGTGGCCACCCACCTATTCCATTGGGACCGGCACCATCCATTCTTGCAGATTTTCACATTCAGCACAACTTACTATTTTTAGCAGGTTTTCGGGTCCTCCACTCTCGGAGCCGTTTTGGGGGCTTAATGATCCAGGTGGATATTGTTGGCCACCCACCTATTCCACTTGGCCCCCCACCATTATCTCTTTCAGTCTTTCAGTTTCGGCATAACTTACTATTTTTAGCAGTTTTTCGGGTCCTGAACTTCCGGAGCCGTTTTGAGGCCCTAAACGACGTTTTTGGGTATGAAAGCGCCAGCGAATTTTCTGATAAAATTCATCCCGACAGCTGTAGTCCTCGGATAGATCTTTCTAACGAGCTATTGAACGCGTCAAACGGAGATCGGGTGCCAAAGTTATGCCCCCGGGAAGTTGAACCACCAATTTACCCAAACGGGCGCCCACAGTTTTGGCGCCTCATCTCCTACGGTTAGGTTTTTTGACGTTTCAAATTCTACATTGTTTCTCAACAATAAATAGGCCCTCGAGCCTCATTGTAACACAGTTCAGAGGTCTGTAGCCACCACATCTCTTCTCAGAGATTCGCTACCAGCACCCTAGCTATTTTATTTCCATTATGTCTGTAAGCATCTTTCTGTTATTTGATATTAATGAAATGAAGTGTTATTTCCGCTGCATCTCTGTATTTATGGTTATGTGTTTATTCTGTTGCGTTCCTGCATAAAATCCGGATCAGCTGAATTCTTTCAATGGACATGTGAGCTTTGTCAATGTCACTATGACCATCAATAGCCACATCCTTCTCAACAATAAAATCTAAAGGTGACTTAGGCAAATACCCAAAACAAGCTTCAAAAGGTGAAGTATTTGTAGAAGAGTGCTTGGCCCAGTTGTAAGCATGCTGAATGTAATGAAAATTCTCATCCCAAAGCTTGGGATGCTTGTTGCAATATGTACAATGGTTCTCTTCACTACCTCTATTTGGCCATCTGTTTGCGGATGGAAAGAAGTACTCTTCTTCAACTTGGTGTCCATCATCTTCCATAAATTGGACCAAAAAATCCCCACAAATCTAGAATCCCTGTCACTAACAATAGAAGTAGGCAAGCCATAATGAACCCATACATATTGAAAATATAAATCAGCAGTTTGTTCAGCAGTTATAGATTTCTTACATGGCATATGAATACACATCTTGTTGAAACAGTCAACTACTACAAAAAGATAATCATGCTGCTTTCTAGATAATGGTAGCCCTCCAAAAAAATCCATAGAAACACTTTCCCATGGTTTGGAAGGTACCAACAATGGCGTATATAAACCAAGATTCCTATTTCTAGGCTTGCTTATAGCACATAATGAAAAACCTCTAATGAAACGTGAAACACTATCTACCATGCGAGGCCAATAACAATACCTCTGTAAATGTGCCACCGTTTTTCTTACCCCGAAATGTCCAGCTATGAGAGAAGAATGAGCCTCTCTCATGATGCTTAGTCTCTCCCCCTGTGGTATACATAACTTACCCATATGAAGCAGCAAATTCTTATGCAAATGATAATCATTCTCCTCAACATGATTCCCTTCACTCAAGTTAGCCTACACATCCTTAAAATCAAGATTTGATGCATACTGTTCTATGTAGCTCTCATGTACAATAGAATCATTCTTAAGCAAATTACTAGCACTAATAATAGGCCTTGAAAGCATATCAACAACCTTGTTTTAAATACCTTTCTTGTACCTTATTACCAAGTGAAATTGTTGTAGGAAGCCCGTCCATCTGAAATGTTGTGACTCCTGCAATTTACTTTGAGATTGCAAGTACTGTAAAGGCTGATGGTCGGTATGAACAATTGTTTCTTTTCCCATCAAATAGTGTTTCCATTTTTTGACACTTTGTACCAATGCATACAACTCTTTATCATATGTAGGATAATTCACAACAACACCATTAGATGTCCCAGAATGAAATGAAACAGGCTTACATGCTGTAAGAGAACTACACCCATGGCGTAATTGCTTTTATCTGTCTGAATCTCGAATGGTTGTCTCAAGTCCGGTAATTAAAGGATTGGAACTGAACTTATATTCTCTTTCAAAGACTCAAAATATTTCTATTTCTTGCCTCCCCATTGGAAAGCACGCTTCACACTAGTCACTGCATGCATAGGAGCTGCTATGGCAAACAAGCTAGAAATAAACTTCCTCCAATACTGCGCTGCACCCAAAAAAAATTCTTACCTATGAAATGGATTTGGGAGTAGGCCAATTCACAATGGCTTCTAATTTGGAAGGATCAATTCTCAAAGCGCCTCCTCCTACTATGTATCCCAAATCAACTAAAGAATTCTTTCCAAATTCACACTTTGACATTTTAAGAAATAACTGCTTTTTCTTCAAAACATCAAGTACTTTATTAACATGCATGACATGCTCTTCTCTAGTCTTGCTGAAAATTAAGATGTCATCTAAGTAGAAAATAAAAAAAATCATCAATAAAAGGACGTAAGACATCATCCATTACCCACATAAAAGTTGCAGGTGCATTGCATAAACCAAACGGCATAACAAGCTACTCAAAGAGTCCCTGTTTGGTTTTAAATGTTGTCTTCCAAATGTCACTTTCTGCAATTCTAACTTGATGATAACCACTACGTAAGTCTAACTTAGTGAAATATTTAGCATCTTCCAGCTGATCCAACAAATCATCTATCCTTGGAAGTGGGTAACGATTCTTTACCGTTATTTTGTTCAATGCCTTGAAGTCCACACACATGTGCCAAGTTCCATCTTTCTTTGGAATCAACACTATCGGTGACCCACATGGCGAAGTGCTTGGTCTTATGAATCCTTTGTCCAACAAGTCTTTAATTTTCCTCTTAATTTCAGCATTCTCCATGATAGACAAATGGTACATGCCGATGTTAGGAAGAGGACAATCTTGATGTAAATGAATCTCATGCTAAATCTCCCTTTTAGGAGGTAAACCTATCGGTTCCTGAAAAATCTCATGTTTTGCATCAACTACATCATATAAATATGATTTAATCTTGGAATCACATTTTTCAAATGACTCAGGATTCATATCAACCTTGGGCTTAACCATAAGAAGTACAAACTCTTGCTAGAATTTACTAGCCATTTTACCTGTCCCGCATTTACCATCTCTATATTTGTCTTCTTGCGATGTGCTCTGACAATCAACTCCTTGCGATATTTAAAGAGATGATATTTTTTTTCATGGTGATAGAAGATCACTTTCCTATCAAATAAGTAAGGAATTCCCAAAACAATTCCTGATATATCAAGCGGCACCACATCAAGTTCAACTGTGTCAATAAAGTGTGCAGTTATGGCGAATCGCAATATGCACTTTCTTGAGACTTGTAAGTTTGCATCCTTGCATATCCACCCAAGTGGATAAGGCCTTGGATGTGGAATGGTCTCAAGTTTTAGCTATTTTACCAAGTCTTCTGATATGAGATTTTATTGTAACCCACTGTCAAACAGTGTGTCAATTTTAGTATACTTTGAGATTACCCTCACATGGAACAATTCAATTCTTTCTTCCTCATTAGGAGCTTGTACATGACAGTTTGAAGTACTAATGCTTGCTTTAGTTTCAGTTTCCTTTCCCTTCATACTTTTCAAACCCATGGCTGTAATTTTGGTTTCGTCCCCTGAATCATCACCTAAATCTTGAGGTGTAGTTGTAGTAGCTGCAGTTTTCTTCTTTCCCTTGTTTTTGTTAAACTGGTTTCTTTTTTCAGGATGTAATTTCCAATAGTTTTTCTCTTCATGGCCCTCTCTTGAAAAATGTTTACAAATGACTTTTTCACCCTCTTGTTTGATAGATGCATTCTTTTTACCTTTTCCCTTAAAGTTTTTATCTTTGTTCTTCCATTTGAAAGGCTTGTTTCTACCCTCATCAAAAGTGTTTTTCCCTCTAGCCTCTAAATGTGTAGCTTGTAAACAAATTTCGTCTAGAATAGTATGATTAAACATAAGGATAGTGTTTTTAAGGTAACTGTGCAAACCACCTATATACTTCAGCAAAGTATCTTGACTTTGTAAGTCTACCCCTAATAATAGTTCTCTTCTCCTAAATTCCTGGGGATAGTCTTGCACATTCTGTCCCTTAAGCTGTCTAAAGTTTTGCCGATTCATTATAGCCTTTTGAAGATGAGCAAGAGGATAAAATTGCTTCTTAATTGCAGTAATAAATTCAGTCCATGATAGAGTAATCTTACCATGTTTCTTGATTTCATCCTTGGTCTTGGCTTCCCACCATACCAACACTACTCCATCCATTCTTAGCGAGGCTAGTTGTATTTTGGTGTCCTCATCATGCAGGCTTTGAATCCTTAAATAGACTTCCAATTATCTGATCCAATTATCTAATTTCTCTGCATTGACTTCACCGTTAAACATGGGCAATTCAAATTTGACATCAAGCTTTAAAAAATGATTTTTACTAGTGGTTTTTGACTTATGTGACTGATTTAATGAAGTCGAGGAAGAGGATGTCAAGGAAGAGGATGAAGATGGAGATGGTGGATCACCATTTCCTCCATTCCCTTTCTTTGATTGATCATTACCCTTCTTTCCTCCTGATGAATCTTCTCCTTCTTTTTGGTTTTTAGACCCTTCTCTAGCAATCCTATCATTTCTTTCTTGATATAGGATCCTTACCATTTCAGTCATATCCAAGAAAGCTTTCTGAAATACCCTTTCTTCTTCCTTGGGATCCATCTCTTCATAAGCTTCTCCTTCTCTTGAAGACATGCTTGTAGCTTCTTCTAGGGCTTTTGGAGGTGGTTCTCTGACCCTTCTTGGTTGTGGATTAGTTTGTGCACTAACCAATTTTCCTTCACCTCTCTTGAGTTTTAACCTAGTTAGCATCAAAACTTGCAAACAAATGACTTAATCTTTGCACAAAACAAATGCTAAGTAAAATCTCTAGCTTCTATGGCTCTAATCCTGAGCTCTGACACCAACTGATCTGAAAATGAAAGTTTTTTTTGTTTTTTTGTTCAAAGTATTCATTTTCCATTAAATTAAGTGTGCAAAGTGTTTGGATAGTCTTGCAAGTGAAACAAAGTGTTTTTGTTAACTGTTTATGAACTTTGGTTTGAGGGAGTGTTGTTTTAATTTATTGTTTAACAAATTTAATTTGAATAACACAATAGAATAACTTCACCATAAACACATAGCAACATGATGAGGCAGTTCACCCCTCCTGGGCTACATCTACCGAGTCAAAGGCTCCCAATGGGCATGTCCTTGATATATTATGATGCTAAAATTGGTAATATAGTGATAAAAAGGCCTAAACAGACCAAACCAGCTGTGAAAATGGATTCAAAACATAAAAGGAAGATAATAATGACTCTGATTTCACCTAAAACAATGAAGTGTAGTCCAATGCATCTTCATTTCCCTCAAGGCCCTGATGTCTCCCCAAGCTTATTTGAAGTAAAAATGGCTGAAATACACCTCTGATGGCTCTGAAACCTATTCCAATGGCTCCAAAATGTTGAGAATACTCGAAATAAAAAAAAAAATTCGCTCCAAAAGGTTCAGTAATGTGAAAGTTATGCCCATTTGTCCAAGTTGGCCTAAGGAAACTCCACCAAACTTGGAGTAACTGTAGTTAGCTCCGTTAAATTTGGCATAAGCGCCTAAAAAGGTGGAATCTGATCTAGTTTTTTCCACGCGGTTTCGGTGTCATTAAGTGTTAAGGTGGGTAGTGGTCACATGGACCGACTACCCCACCGCCGGTGGAACTGTGGAGCCAACAGTTATGAAACCGTGGCATATAAATGTTTTGCGAGACCACCGTTGAGACATGTGAACTTACTAACTGTAAAGCTTAACCGTCGGGTTCGATGTTTATCTGCTGGGTTTCACCTATGGTTCTGAGCCCTGGTCTTATGGATAGGGGGCTGGCCCCCTTTCCGCCCCAACCATACCTTTAACAAACTTTATATATGCAATAAGACCATAGGTTGTTAAGAACTGATATGTGGCCGGGCCGGTCGGGCCTGTGGGCTAGCAGCCACCCGACCCGGGGTTGATTCCTGCCAACACACAATAATTTTTCCACAATAAACCTGCAGTCTTGGGGCCACGTGGTAGCCTCTGGGCAGGCCATGTGGCGCCTATTAATTGGCCACTGAAATCCATAGTATATCCACTGTACAATCTGGGGTTGACAAATGTCGATCTGTGATTGGATGAAGAAGGAATATTCCATGGAATATTCTATGGAATATTCTTTTTTTAAATATTTTTTTATTCAAATTTAACCCAAGTCAAACTGGACTTTTACATGAAATTGTGAATTTTCAAACTTGAATAACTTTCACATACAGTGTCGAATTTGAGTGCTGTTCACGGCTACAAGATTGTATCAACGAGGCCTATCCTGTCGTTCTGGTTTCAACCAATTCTGAGAAGTTCCAATTTTGAGCATTTTCTTCACCTAGGACATGATCACTTGATCACACCTCCCCATTAGGAAGATTTTGGACCCCAAAAGCATTCAATTACCTGTTAAGAATATGAGGGTACAGGTCCCTCACCTTTTCCACCTCAATCCACTTTTCCTTACTCGGTTTGCTTCCTTTAAGACGAACCCGAACATAATGAACATTTCCCCTTCTTAAAGTGTGTGTCCTTCTGTCAAATATAGCATCCTCTTTAAATTCATCCAAAAATTCTAGCGAGAAATCATCTATGGATGGCAGCTGAATGTCACTTTCAATATTAGCAATTAAAGGAGGTTCATACAAACGTAAATTTTCCACATTCACAACAGAATACATTTGCATGTATGAAGGAAAATCTAATTGAAAAGCATTATTTGCAACTTTCTTAAGGATCTTGAATGGACCATAATGAATAGGCTTTAGCTTTTTACCTTCTCCTTACATTCTTTCCTTACTAATATGCAACCATACCTCATCCCCTTCTTGAAACTTATGATCAATTATGTGCTTATCATGCCTCTCCTTGTACTTGCCTTGAATTTTTTTCAAGTTGTTCTTGAACTTGCTGATGTATGAGCTGAATTCTTTCAATGAACATGCGAGCTTTGTCAATGTCACAATGAACATCAATGGCCACACCCTTCTCAACAATAAAATCTAAAGGTGACTTAGGCAAATACCCAAAACAAGCTTCAAAAGGTGAAGTATTTGTAGAAGATTGCTTGGCCCAGTTGTAAGCATGCTGAATGTAATGAAAATTCTCATCCCAAAGCTTGGGATGCTTGCTGCAATAACCTCTCAAAAGATGTAAAATGGTTCTGTTCACTACCTCTGTTTGGCCATATGTTTGCGGATGGAAAGCAGTACTCTTCTTCAACTTGGTGTCCATCATCTTCCATAAATTGGACCCAAAATTCCCCACAAATCTGGAATCCCTGTCACTAACAATAGAAGTAGGCAAGCCGTAATGAAACCATACATGTTGAAAATATAAATCAACAATTTTTTCAGCAGTTATAGATTTCTTACATGGCATAAGAATACACATCTTGCTGAAACAATCAACTACTACAAAAAGATAATCACACTGCTTTCTAGATAATGGTAGCCCTCCAAAAAAATCCATAGAAACACTTTCCCATGGTCTAGAAGGTACCGGTAATGGCATATATAAACCAAGCTTCCTATTGATAGGCTTTCTTGTAGCACATAATGAACAACCTCTAATGAAACGTGAAACACTATCTACCTGCGAGGCCAATAACAATACCTCTGTAAATGTGCCACCGTTTTGCTTACCCAAAAATGTCTAGCTGCGAGAGAAGAATGAGCCTCTCTCATGATGCTTAGTCTCTCCACCTGTGGTATAAATAACTTGCCCATATGAAACAAAAAATTATTATGCAAATGATAATCATTATCCTCAACATGATTCCCTTCACTCAAGTTAGCATACACATCCTTAAAATCAACATCTGATGCATACTATTCTATGTAGCTCTCATGTACAATAGAATCATTATCAAGCAAAGTACTAGTACTAATAATAGGCCTTGAAAGCATATCATAAAAATTGTTGTAAATACCTTTCTTGTACCTTATTACCAAGTGAAATTTTTGCAGGAAGCCCATCCATCTGAAATGTCGTGATTGCTGCAATTTACTTTGCGATTGCGAGTATTGTAAAGGCTGATGGTCGGCATGAACAATTGTTTCTTTGCCCACCAAATAGTGTTTCCATTTTTTAACACTTTGTACCAACGCATACAACTCTTTATCATATGTAGGATAATTCACAACAACACCATTAAATGTCTCAGAATGAAATACAACAGGCTTACCATGCTGTAAGAGAACTGCACCCTTGGCGTAATCACTTGCATTTTTCTGAATCTCGAATGGCTGTCTCAAGTCTGGTAATGCAAGGACTGGAGCTGAACTTATATTCTCTTTTAAAGACTTAAAAGCTTTTTGTTTCTTGCCTCCCCATTGGAAAGCACGCTTTACACTAGTCACTGCATGCATAGGAGCTGCTATGGCAGAGAAGTTAGAAATAAACTTCCTCCAATACTGAGAAGCACCCAAAAAACTTCTTACCTATGTAATGGATTTGGGAGTAGGCCAATTCACAATGGATTCTACTTTGGAAGGATAAATTCTCAAAGAGCCTCTTCCTACTATGTGTCCCAAATAAACCAAAGAAGTCTTTCCAAATTCACACTTTGACATTTTAAGAAATAACTGATTTTTCTTCAAAACATAAAGTACTTTTTTAACATGCATGACATGCTCTTCTCTAGTATTGCTGAAAATTAAGATGTCATCTAAGTAGAAAATAACGAAATCATCAAGAAAAGAACGTAAGACATCATCCATTGCCCACATGAAAGTTGCAGGTGCATTGCATAAACCAAACGACATAACAAGCCACTCAAAGAGTCCTTGTTTGGTTTTAAATGCTGTCTTCCAAATGTCACTTTCTGCAATTCTAACTTGATGATAACCACTACGTAAGTCTAACTTAGTGAAATATTTAGCATCTTTCAGCTGATCCAACAAATCATCTATCCTTGGAAGTGGGTAACGATTCTTTACTGTTATTTTGTTCAATGCCCTGAAGACCACACACATGCGCCAAGTTCCATCTTTCTTTGGAATCAAAACTATCGGTGACCCACATGGCGAAGTGCTTGGTCTTATGAATCCTTTGTCCAACAAGTATTTAATTTGCCTCTTGATTTCAACATTCTCCATGATAGACAAACGGTACATGCCGATGTTAGGAAGAGGGCAATATTGATGTAAATGGATCTCATGTTGAATCTCCCTTTTAGGAGGTAAACCTGTCGGTTCCTGAAAAATATCATGCTGTGCATCAACTACATCATATAAATATGATTTAAGCTTGGAATCACATTTTTCAAATGATTCATGATTCATATCAACCTTGGGCTTAACCATAAGAAGTACAAAACTCTTGCTAGAATTTACTAGCCTTTTTACCTGTCCCACATTTACCATCGCTATATTTGTCTTCTTGCGATGTGCTCTGATAATGAACTCCTTGCCATATTTAAAGAGATGATATTTGTTTTCATGGCGATGGAAGATCACTTTCCGGTAAAATAAGTAAGTAATTCCCAAACAATTCCTGATATATCAAGCGACACCACATCAAGTTCAACTGTGTCAATAAAGTGTGCAGTTATGGCGAATCACAATATGCACTTTCTTGAGACTTGTAAGTTTGCATCCTCGCATATCCACCCAAGTGGATAAGGCTTTGGATGTGGAATGGTCTCAAGTTTTAGCTATTTAACCAAGTCTTATGATATGAGAAATTCTTGTGACCCACTATCAAACAGTGTATCAATTTTAGTATGTTTTGAGACTACCCTCACATGGAACAATTCAATTATTTCTTCCTCATTAGGAGCTTGTACATGACAGTTTGAAGTACTAGTGCTTGCCTTAGTTTTAGTTTACTTTCTCTTCATACTTTTCAAACCCATGGCTGCAATTTTTGTTTCATCCCCTGAATCATTACCTAAATCTTGAGGTGTAGTTGTAGTAGCTGCAGTTTTCTTCTTTCCCTTGTTTTTGTTAAATTGGTTTCTTTTTTCAGGATGTAATTTCCAACAGTTTTTCTCTTCATGGCCCTCTCTTGAACAATGTTTACAAATTAATTTTTCACCCTCTTGTTTGATAGATGCATTCTTTTTACCTTTTCCCTTCAATTTTTTATCTTTGTTCTTCCCTTTGAAAGGCTTGTTTCTACCCTCATCAAAAGTTGTTTTCCCTCTAGCCTCTAAATGCGTAGCTTGTACACAAACTTCATCTAGACTAGTAGGATTAAACATAAGGATAGTGTGTTTAAGGTAACTATGCAAACCACCTATATACTTCAGCAAAGTATCTTGACTTTGTAAGTCTACCCCTAATAAGAATGCTCTTCTTCTAAATTCCTGGGTATAGTCTTGCACATTCTGTCCCTTAAGCTGTCTAAAATTTTGCCAATTCATTATAGCCTTTTGAGCAAGAGGATAAAATTGCTTCTTGATTGCAGTAATAAATTCAGTCCATGATAGAGTAATCTTGCCATGTTTCTTGATTTCATCCTTGGTCCTGGCTTCCCACCATACCAACGCTGATCCATCCATTCTTAGTGAGGCTAGTTGTATTTTGGTGTCGTCATCATGCAGGTTTTTAATACTTAAATAGACTTCCAATTTTCTGATCCAATTATCTAATTTCTCTGCATTGACTTCACCTTTAAACATGGGCAATTCAAATTTGACATCCAGCTTTAAAAAAGGATTTTTACTAGCGGTTTTTGACTTATGTGACTGATTTACTGAAGTCAAAGAAGACGATGTCGAGGAAGAGGATGAAGATGGAGATGGTGGATCACCATTTCCTCCATTCCCTTTCTTTGATTGATCATTACCCTTCTTTCCTCCTGATGAATCCTCTCCTTATTTTTTGTTTTTAAAACCTTCTCCATCAATCCTATCATTTCTTTCTTGATATAGGATCCTTACCATTTCAGTCATATCCAAGAAAGCTTTCCGGAATACCGTTTCTTCTTCGTTGGGATCCATCTCTTCAGGAGCTTATCCTTCTCTTGAAGACATGATTGTAGCTGCTTCTAGGGCTCTTGGAGTTGGTTCTCTGACCCTTATTGGTTGTGGATTAGTTTGTGCACTCACCAAGTTTCCTTCACCTCTCTTGAGTTTTAACCTAGTCAGCATCAAAACTTGCAAACAAATGACTTAATCTTTGCACAAAACAAATGCTGAGTAAAAACTCTAGCTTCTATGGCTCTAATCCTGAGCTCTGATACAAACTGATCTGAAAATGAAAGTATTTTTTTGTTGTTCAAAGTATTCATTTCCATTAAATTAAGTGTGCAAAGTGTTTGGATAGTCTTTCAAGTGAAACAAAGTGTTTTTGTTAACTGTTTATGAACTTTGGTGTGAGGGAGTGTTGTTTGAATTTACTTTTTAACAAATTTAATCTGAATAATACAGCAAAATAACTTCACCATAAACACATAGCAACATGATGAGGCAATTCACCCCTCCTGGGCTACATCTGTCGGGTCCAAGGCTCCTAATGGGCATGTTCTTGATATATTGTGATGCTCAAATTGGTAATAAAATGAGAAAAAGGCCTAAAAAATCAAAACCAGCTGTGAAAATGGATTAAGAACATAAAAAGAAGCTAAGAATGACTCTGATTTCACCTAAAACAGTGAAGTGTAGTCCAATGCAGCTCTATTTCCCTCAAGGCCCTGATGGTTCCCCAAGCTTCTCTGAAGTAAAAATGGCTGAAAGACACCTCTTATGGCTTTGCAACCTATTCCAATGGCTCTAGAATGCTGAGAATACCATAAATAAATAAATAAAAAATTCACTCCAAAAGGTTCAGTAATGTGAAAGTTATGCCCAACTGAAGTTTTGTCCAAGTTGGCCTAAGGAAACTCCACCAAACTTGGAGTAACTACAGTTAGCTCTGTTAACTTTTGCATAAGCGCCTAAAAAGGAAGACGCCACTCCAGTTTTGTCCGCGCTGTTTTGGTGGCATTAAGTGTTAAGGTGGGTAGTGGTCACATGGACCGACTACCCCACCACCGGCGGAACTGTGGAGCCAACGGTTATGAAACCGTGGCATATAAATGTTATGTGAGACCATCGCCGAGATATGTGAACATGCTAACTGTAAAGCTTAACTGTCATGTTTGATGTTTATCCGCCAGGTTTGACCAGTGGTTCTGAGCCCTGGTCTTATGGATAGGGGGTTGGCCCTTAGGGGCTGGCCCCCTTTCCGCCCCAACCATACCTTTAACAAACTTTATATATGCGATAAGGCCATAGGTTGTTAAGAACTAATATGTGGGTGGGCCGTTCGGGCCTATGGGCTGGCGGCCACCTAACTCGTGGTCGATTCCTGCCAACACACAATAATTTTGCCATAATAAATCTGCAGTCTTGGGGCCACATGGCGGCCTCCGGGCAGGCCACGTGGCGCCCATTAATTGGCCACTGAAATTCGTAGTATATCCACTATGCAATCTGGGGTTGAAAAATGTCGATCTGTGATTGGATGAAGAAGGAATATTCCATGGAATATTTTGTGGAATATTCCCAAAATATTCTATGGAATATTCTTTTTTTAATATTTTTTTATTCAAAGTCAACCCAAGCCAAACTGGACTTTTGCATGAAATTGTGAATTTTCAAACTTGAATAACTTTCACATAAAGTGTTGGATTTGAGTGTCGTTTTAGGCTACAAGATCGTATTGACGAGGCATATCCTGTTGTTCTAGTTTCAACCAATTCTGAGTAGTTCCAATTTTGAGCATTTTCTTCACTTAGGACATGATCACCTGATCAGTAGCTTATCTCTGAGAAGAGATGTGCCGGCTATAGGCCTTTAAACTGAGTTACAATGAGGCTCGAGGGCCTATTTATTATTTAGAAACAATGAAAAACCCTAAACATCCAAAACCCTAACCCTAGGAGATGAAGCGCCAAAACTAAGGGCCCCGTTTGGGTAAATTGGTGTTTCAACTTCCCGGGGACATAACTTTGGCATACGATCTCTGTTTGATGCGCTCAATAGCTCGTTAGAAAGATCTATCTGAGGAGTACAAGTTTCCCAAAAAATTTCATTTAGGGCCTCAAAATAGCTCCGGAAGTTCAGGACCCAAAAAACTGTCAAAAATAGTAAGTTGTGCCAAAACTAAAAAACTGAAAGAGGCAATGGTGGGGCCCCAAGTGGAATAGGTGGGTGGCCACCAATATCCACCTGGATCACATCATCAAATAAGGGAAGAAAAATAGCTTTGGATCGCAGGTAATAGTGTGCATGTGTGAGATCACGTGTTGGGATTTGAATGCATGGTACATGCTTTTGGTTTATAATTAGAGAATTTTTTAGGTCTAAAATGGGCCTCCTAAGGAATGTTACAAAATAATAGTGGAAATAATAAAATAATATTAGATTACATCATTAAATTTTAGAGGGAAAAAAGAAAAAGCTACTTTAACTCATATTTTCAACTTATCTCCCTACGATTTTACTTAAATTTCTAGTGAGAGCACTCATTGGATGAAAAATATAATTCCTCATCCAAGGAGTACCCATGTTGTATACTTTCAATGGATCTCGTTACACGAAAAATCAGAAATACATGAAAAAATGTGATTGCAATTACATTTTTCATGTATTTTTCATTTTTCATGTACTAGAGTCAATCAAAAGTATGCAACCTAGGTACTCCTTGGATGATGAATTAAATTCCACATCTAACGAGTTATCTTGCTCAAAATTTAAGTAAAAACATAGGGAGATAATTTGAAAATACGAGTTGAAAAGGTAGTTTTTTATTTTTTTTATTTTTTAATCTTTTTATTTCTTTACTCCAAAAATGGTGGATCATTCCCCATGGTTGACATCATCATCTTAAATCCTAACGGTTCTTATAAAGTTGATTTATGTTATACATTTTTTTTTGACCCATTTTAGACCTCAAAATTTCTCTAATGTCGTTATTTTTCTATCATTGGCATGGGATTTGCTTGGATTGAAAGTGGATTCAACCTTTCCTTTGCCATTCTATGGACGGGCATGATGTAGTGGGTTCATTGTTTTGGTTAAGCTTTGGATTGTGGGTAGATTTCAAATTGTTGGTAGATTTCAGATCCTAGTTGAGGTGGTATCAGGAAAATTCCCAAGTGTTGAGGGTGGGTTGGTGTTTCTTGTGGAACTCTTGATAGGTGGCTGGAGACAGGAAATTTGCTCAAGGTATCATGAAGAAAGTCTAAGGCATCCAAGCTTGTTTGGTTTTGGTGATTTCTAGACTAGTTTAAGTGAAATCATTGTGGTTAAGGGTTGAGGTGGTTTAGCTTGTGGAATCCCTGGTTGGTTCTATTTTGGTTTATCCCATGTGATCCCATATTCATGCTTGTAATATGGCATGGGGATGATTGGGTTGAAAGACAGATTTGGTTAAACCCCTATCTATGGTTGGGTGGTATGTGGAAGTCCCTGATTTGGTCGATGTTTATATATGGTAATATGTGTTAATCTTTGATGAGATCAATAAGCACAAGTTATGGTTTAGTGTAGGATTATATGACTATTTTTTCATGGTTTCTTTCCAGTTACATGTTGGTTATAAGAATGATATATTTATCATTATGTGATGTGCTCTTTTTGTGGTTCCATTCCATGGTTTGAGAGGATTTTGGTTATATACTTGAATGCATGAGCTAACATCTGTTTGTGCAGTTAGAAAGCAAGGGAAATAAGCCTTATTGATGATCCTCAAATGGTTTAATGAATCAGTAAATAGATATGCATTTATGAGGTACATGTACTACACCTACAAAGTATTTGCGTTAATTATTATCAAATGTATTGGACACGTTTGAGCAAGGATTGAGTCAAGAACAATGCCATAAGACTCCTACAAGAAGCTCTGGAATTTTTGGGTAGTTCTGGGCAGTTAGCCTAGAGGCTAGCCCTAAATTTTTGGGTCAAAATCCCTCAACACAGGGAAGATCGCTTATGAGTGCAGTTGTGGATGCAGAGAGGAAGGGTTTTACGTGCAGTTGAAGCCTTCTGGATACATGCACAGGCTTTCATGGGTGTGGTTTGGCAGTAAAGTTAGTAAAATGGTAGTTTAAGCTTAGGGAAAGGTCACCAGTGAGTGTTGTTTGACATATGGGTGATCAGGTGTCCCTTACAGGTTGCAGAAGTTTGTCAGTTTAGTAGGATCCACTTCCATAACTGGAACTTGGTTGTTGGGTCATGTCATAGTAACTCACAACTCATGTTTACCCTAGAGAGCTTGTGAAAGCGGGGAAATGTGGGGTGGGGTGTTATAATTATTGATTACCTAATCAGATGGAAGAACCTACTATTAGAAGAAGTGACATGGGAAGATGAGTTTTTCATGGAGAAACACCCACATATATTCAATGCAAAACTTGGTATCCTATAGGTGGTAAATGTGCTTGGATCGGGTATTCGAAGTTGGCCATAATTGAGCTCTCTGTTATTGGCTTTTTTTGGATGTTGTTGGTCACAAAATTATATTGAGGTATTCTGGTGGCACTTGCACCACTTGGGCTTCTCGGAGTTGGAGTGTGGTGTTTTACTTGTGGGTAGTTGTCTGGTTCTTCGTAGGGTCCTCCTGGTGAGAGGTTGTTGGGAAATTTTGGCCAAGGTATGTAGCCATTTCGAGGTGAATTGGAGCAGTGGTGTAATTTACATCTCCTGGAAAGTGTGTGGAGTGTTGGGCTTGTGGTGGTGGTCAATTGGCTGAAAATGTATCTTGTTGTAGGGGGTGTGGTGATGGGGCTGCATAGGCAGTTGTGGAAGACGACCGGGGCTCGGTGTGGGTTTTTGATTCTAAGTGCGGCTCTCGAGGTGAAGCCTCTCCCCTGCTCCTCGCGTGCTCTTGTGGAATCGAAGCTAGATTTGTCTCACCTAACTGAGGGTTTGTCAGCGTTGGCCCGTGCCAGGGGTAGCAGAGAGAGAATTGGAGATGTTTGTAGGAGATGTCATGTAGCTTCTAAATGCGGAAAATCTAGTGGGGGTGGTGAAGCTGGCGGTAGGAAAAGGCAGTTAGTTGGTTCCGTGGGTGGCAAAGGTTGCAGGGCACTATCTCAGAGTGGGCGTGGGGGTGGAAGCAGGGGTGGAATATCAAGTTGTGGACGGGGCTTGAGTGCACAGGGGCAGGGTGGCAGGTCGCGATGCATTGTCTTTGAGGGGCATGTTGCTACTGGTCGCATTAGGAGATCTTCGGCGTAGCTAGGAGACGCTTCAACCCATCTTGGACACTTTGGAATCTCAAGACATGGTATGGAGAGAAGAACACGAGGCAATTATGGCTAAGCTGGGTCAACTCGATTACTTTCAGTGCCACGTTTGTGAACAAATTGTGGTTGTTTGGCATGGTCAAAATATTATGACTGAGAAAATCGAGAAACTGGAATCCTAACTTGCTCACTTTGAACAAAATGTCCACTGTCTCTATCGCTCACCTCCTCCTCTAGGGACGGGGCCAGAGTATCCTGCTTCTATCACTTTTGATGACTAATTATGGTAATTGGTGTCTTGTTAGTTCTTTTGTTTTTTGGCATGTAAGGCCTATAAGGCTATGGGTCTCCCAGTTGGGTATTTTTCTTTCTGTTTGTAGCATGGTAATAGCATTGGTCAACAAACCTGATTGGGGTGAGGCCACATGCATTTTGACATCCTTGTACATAATTTTTTTATTAATGAAAAATTTTCAACTTACATGAAAAAAAATAGTCTAACTTATAGATGAAATAAATTTTTTTTTCACACTAAAACAATTTCAATTTCAAGCACGATTGCGATTTTTTGTCATTTGAAATATTTTTTTGAGTGCATAAATAAATGTAGCACGTGAAAAACCTTTGGAGCACTCAAATTCTACATATTAAACAACTTAAATTTAAGTTTTTAAAAATCTTTACTGAAATATGGTTAAAACTAACCAAAAACAATACCCAAAAAAACTATTTCGTCTATAAATTAAACTATATCATAAAATTTTATAAAATATATTGATATAATAATTTTTATTTTTATTATTAAATAATATTTAATTTTTTAATTTTTTTTTATAATATTTACCTATGAAAAATAATAATTTTTAATAATAATTAAAAAAATATAAATTTTAATTATTAAAAAAAAAAACACACAAACAAACAAGACTATTCAAATTTTTTTTCCAAGAATAGAAAAAACCTGCCTTTTCCATTAAATAAACCAGAGAAATTACATAATGGATCTGTATTTTAAAGAGACTCAACATAGTTTGACCAAGACCATTTCGTATCTCAAATTTCGAAAACATAACTAAATAAAAACAAACTATAAAATCATATAGAGAGTCCGTTCGTATGTCGGCGTAGTCCGCATGCCCCTGGTCGAACATGTTTCATCAATTGAAACGTTTTTCTCGTCTATCGATACCTATGGTGGGTGGAGTTGACTAGGATTGTGTACAAACTTTGGAACTTTGATTAATATAGTTAAATCTCTATTTCTGTATAGAGACAATTAAGCCTTGTTAGAACAATTGCGACGAAAGAGATATTACTCGCATGGTTTCCTTGCAAAAGGCCATGCGGAGAAGATAAAATATTTATCGTTATAGTCTTAGAAGATAAACTAGCACTTGGTCATTTTAATAAATGACCCGACGGAACGCCGAAGGGGGACGACGCGACAGCAGCACAGACGCGGAGGAGCTGACGCACGCGGGAAGCAGTTGCGGGAAGGAAATGACAGCAGGAGGTTGGAGCAATCGCCAAGTGTCGAATTTTGAGAGGGTGGAAGGGCGATAGGTGGAGCACAGAGATTCGCTGAGAGCATTGTTCATCCCAGCAAAGCTCATAATAGGGACACCTTCGGCGTAAATATTTATCGTTATAGTCTTAGTATAAAGAAAGTAAGTATATATAAATAAAAAAATATTATTGTATTTTAAATTATTATTTTATTATAGTGGAGATGTTGTAATATCGTATTTTGTTTTATTTTTTTTATTTAGTTAAAATTAATTCATATTTATTTTAATTTCAGATTGATTAAGAATTTAGAGGTCAAATCTTTTTAGATGAAAACTTAGTTTAGAATAAAAATAAATTTGATTCTCTCAATCATTGGTAAATCTAGAATTAAGATAGATCTAGTTTAATTTAAAAATAAAAAAGATCGACGGGGATTTGGATAGACTCTGTTAAGGCACTCTGTGATGTGAAGTCACTGGTTCAATTCACACTCTGTGATGTGAAGTCATTGGTTCAATTCTCTGCCCCAATTAGAGTGATATATTGGACATGTTGAAGATGTAGTCTTGAGAAGCTTACCCAAAATTTTTTAAGAGATTAAAAAAAAAAAAAAAAAAATGTGATCTTATAAATTTATTTTAATTTTTTTTATTGAATATATTATGGAAATATATCAAGCAAGATTTAATTTAATTTTAAAATTATTATATACAAAAAGAGAATTAAATTTGTGGAGGTGCAAATATTTGGTTAATTGTCACATGTCAAATTTATGTTAAACATGGAAGGAATTACACATCTTTGTTTAATAATATAGTAAATAATTGAAATGTTTTAGCCCATGTGGGGTAGAATAGAGGTTGAGGGATGTTTTGTCAAGGTTGAGGTTGTCTGTGGTGAAAATGTCATTGATTAGAAACCCATGGAAAAAAATAAGTGATTTTAACAACTTAGATAATTGTGGTTCGTAGTTACTCTAGCCACATATTAGGGGTGTCGGTCATCTAAAGACTCACATTACCTACCTAACAAAAAAAAACAGAATTTTTTTAACCACCAAAATAGATGAATCTTAATTTTGGACCTGTCATGTATTGAGGGGAATTACATAAAGAGAATCTATTGTTCTACAAACCACAAAGTTTTTTACACCAATTACAAGCTCTGTGATGTTGTTATCTTAAAAATTAAATTATTATTATTATAATATATATCTTGTGTATGATTAACACTAAAAAAAATACACATCCCTCTTGAGAACACATTATTAAAATGTTTAAAGTAGATGATTTTTTCAAAATTAATTTTCAATTATATATATAAATACACCAACTTTTTTTATATATAGAGATGATTTTATACACCATATATATATATATATATATATATATATATATATATATATATAGCTTAGTTACGTTGTGATCTAAAAAGTTCTATTATTATAATACATGTCATGTGTCAAGTGTATTATTAGTAAATTATGCATTTCTTAGCAACACACTATTAAAATGTATTAAAATGTTTAAAGTTACATGATTAATTTTTTTTAAATGATTTTCAATTTGAGAGAAAGAAAGAAAGAGGTTTTTCCTTTTAAGCGTTACAGTGTGAATTCAATATAAAGTACCTAAACCGCTTACACATTTTCCAATTTAAAAAATGTAAAAAGCATCCGGATTTCTTTTTTAAATGATATATATATATATATATATATATATATATATATATATATATATATATATATATATATATATAGATAGTTTAATGTTAAGAAGAAAATGAATATGATTAAAGTAAGAACAAATTCTCTTGAGTTTCATAGTGAAAATGAGTATCAGTTAATTACTAAAACACTATGTGAAATGAAACAATCAGTCACATTTATTACACTAAGAGAGTTGAAAATGAAAATTAATTTTTCTTTTGAAAACATTTGTCCTACTTCCAACTTTCTTTACTTTTAAATTAGGAAAACTATGATGATTTTGGAATGTCTTTCTTAATATTTTTTTGAACATAAGAAAAAATGTTAAAAAATATAAATTATATCTTACCTTTTTAGTAGATATTAATACCCATCTTATATATAATTTGTAATGGTCATTAAAATACTTTTTTTATTATTAATTTTTTAATATATTATAAACAAAATCTATATTAAATATTGAAAAAATTACATATATTCTTGATATGACATTATAAAAATATCTCTTGAACACAAATATTGGTTTACTCACATATACAAATATAAAATCATAAAAACTCTCTCTTTCTCTCTCTATATATATAATATGTTAAATGAGGAGTAATTACACCTTTGAAAATAATAAATTATGAAAAACACTTCTAATAATGAAATCAATAAATATAATATATATTTTAAGTTTCATTTTTCTATTTTTTTCAATAAATTATTTAATATCTTATTACATTAAAATTTAAAAATATAATTAATTTTAAATTTTAATTTTTAAAAAATACTTTTACATTATTTAATATTAAAGTCTATTAAAACCTCTAAATATCGTCCTAAATTATTTAATATTATTAATGTAAATTTACATTCACTTCAATTTTAATGTCGCTGAATTACAGCAGTATACATCACGCCATTAGGAGATGTTGGAGGCTCATAAAGGAAAGGTGTATATGGACGATAATATGGGTAGTTAATAAGTTGTTTGAATTCTTAATATATATTGAATTTCCAATTTATTTATTTAATTTGGAAGAATAGTTTATTTTGTGATATACATTTTTAGTTTGATTAGTTATGGTTATGAAGATTAAGTACTATATTTTAAGCAATCTAAGCTTCAAATCTCTTTATCAGATTTATAGAAATTTTCAATATAAGTTAATAGGTGTTTAGCTATATATTTTTTAACCTTAAATTATTAACTAGTCTAGATCCATCTTAACTACGAATCTATCAAGCCGAGAGGGATCAAATCTCTTGAGGTGCAAACCTCTTTTTTGAGTGCAAGACTTGAGGAAAGGTTTGCACGATTTGATCCTGGTTTATATCCATAGTTAAGATGGATCGATAATATGAAGAGTATATGATTAATTTTATCAATAATATGTAAATACAGCTAATATTAATATAACTATTTTAAATATGATAAATATGTTTGAGATTTATGGAGTCATTTTAATTTTAAATTTGCTTAGTTACCTCAGTTTGTTGAGATGATAAATATTGTAAATTAACTTTAATGATGAAAACTAATGAAATAAAATTTGTGAATGCAATGTGAAAATGTAATAATATTAAATGATAGAAAATGTGAATAAGTATGTAGTCAATTACAAATAACCTTCATTGTGATCAATCTCAAACTATTTTCCTCTACTATTATTATTGTCACCCTTGTTAGTTGTGTCATATTTTCAAATCAATTATATGAAAAATAGAGTAGAAATCATAAATCATAAACCATTTAAATATTTATCTTGAGTTGTTGTAGTAAACATCATACCTTGTATCTCTTTCTCTCCAATATTATTAGGTTTAATTACTATAACACAAAAATAGTTCTACACTGTCAATAATGTTTTGTGCTTACACTAAAATCAATGCACAATATTAATCCACTGACTTTAAAATTAATGTACCATCACACATCCAATTACATCAAATCAGAAATCAACATATACACCGAAATCAATGCATCTAATGCAAGAAATCAAATAAGATTAGAAAACAACATCTACACATAAATCAATGCATCTATTGCAAGTAATAAAATAGGATTAGAAATAAACATCTACACACAAATCAATGCATCTAGTGCAAGTAAGAAAATAGGATTAGAAACCAACATATACGCTAAAATGAGTGCATCTAGTGCAAGCAATCAAATAGGATTATAAATCGTCATACACACTCAAATCAATGCATTTTAGTGCAAGCAATCAAATATGATTAGAAATCATTTATATTGAAATCAATGCATATAGTGTAAGAAATCAAATATAATTATAAATCAACATCTACATTGAAATTAATGCATCTAGTGCAAGCAATCAAATAGGAATAGAAATCACATCTAAACTGAAATCAATTCATTTAGTGCAAGCGATCAAATAGAATTAAAAATAATCTAAATTGAAATCAATGCATCTAGTGCAAGTAAACAAATATCATTAGAAATAAAATTCTACACTAAAATCAATGCATCTAGTGCAAGAAATCAAATAGGATTAGAATTCACCGTGTACACTAAAATCAATGCATCTATTGTAAGAAATATTCTTCCCTCTCTCCCCCCTTCATATATATCTATATGTTCCACCATCTCTCCTTCTTTGTCTCTTTGTGTCACCCCCACAAACACACACAGTCTCTCACTCCATATTTATCAATCTCTTTGTCCCTCCATTGTCTCCATCTATCTCTTCTTTCTCTTCACCTTCCCTCTATATCTCTATATCACTTTGTCTCTCTATATCAACCCAAAAAAATACACTCTATTTATCCAATATATCTATCTATAACTCCCTCATCCTTTCCCTCCCTCTCCCCTGCTTCTATCTATCTTCCCTCTTGTTATCCTATCTCGCTCTCCCTCCATCTTCCCTTACTTCTTCTCTCTCTCCAACCTTCACTCTTTGTGTATTTCTTCTTACCACCTACGTACCCCCTCCATCTCCATATGTATTTTCCTATCTCTCTCTCTTCACCTTCTAAATTTATTAGGTATATGCCTCTCTCTCTCTACTCTCCGCCATTCTCTCAATCTCTTCTTCTTTGTCACTTTATCTCACCCTACACACTCTCTCTCCATCTCTCCCTTGTGACTCCCTCTCTCTCTCCACCTCTCTATGTCTTTCTTCTTCCCTCCCTCTCTCTCCATCCAACTCCATCTCTCTATCCCATCCCTCTCTCCCCTCAACTCCACCTCTCTATCCCTCTCTCTCTCCTCTCCTCTCTCTCAAGCCCCCTCTCTTTTCCTTCCTCTCTCCCTCTTTCTCTCTAACCCCCTCTCTTTCCCCATCACTCACTCATTCTATCTCTCTTTGCAATCCTATATATTCCCCCGTTACTCTCTTCATCTTTCTCAAATATAATTATAAATCAACATTTACATTGAAAATAATGCATGTTTAGTGCGAAGCAATCAAATATGAATAGATATCACCATCTACACTGGAATAAATTCATTTGAATGTAAGCAATCAAATAGAATTAAAAATCATCTAAATTGAAATCAATGCATCTAGTGCAAGCAAAAAATATCATTAAATAAAATTCTACATAAAATCAGTGCGAAATCAAACAAGTTAGAACCTTATACTAAAATCAATGCATCTATTGTAAATTCTTCCCTCTCTCCCCCTTCATATATATCTATATGTTCCACCATCTATCCTTATTTGTCTCTTTGTGTCACCCCCACAAACACATACAGTCTCTTACTCCATATTTATTGAAATCTCCTGCCATCAGTTTGTCTCCATCTATCTCTTATTTCTCCTTCCCTCTATATCTCTATATCAACCCAAAAAATACACTCTATTTCTCCAATATATCTATCTATAACTCCCCTCATCTCCCTCCCTCTCCCCCACTTCTATCTATCTTCCCTCTGTTATCCTCTCTTACTCTCCCTCCATCTTCCTTATAACTTCTTCTCTCTCTCTCCAAATTTCACTCTTTATGTCTTTCTTCTTACCAACCTCTATCACCTCCTCCATCTCCATATATCTTTCCCTATCTCTCTCTCTTCACCTTCTAACTTTGTCGGTATAATACTCTCTCTCTCCCTATTCTCTCAATCTCTTCTTCTTTGTCTCTTTACTCACCCCCCAAACATACACACTCTCTCTCCATCTCTCCCTTGTGACTCCTCTCTCTCTCCACTTGTCACTCTCTATGTATTTCTTCTTCCTCCCTCTCTCTCCATCCAACTCCATCTCTCTATCAAACCCTCTCTCCCCCTCCAACTCCATCTCTCCATCCATCCCTCTGTCACCATCAGCTCCATCTCTCCCCCTCCAACCCTATCTCTCTATCCCAGACATACTTACATATCGAGTCATGCGGGATGAGAATGCGCCTCTCCGGCGCAATATATATATATATATATATATATATATATATATATATATATATATATATATATATATATATATATATATATATATATATATATATATATATATATATATAAACAGGCGCATTCCTGACGTATGACTAATGTAAGCATGTTGAAACAAAATAAAAATAAAAACTAAATAATTTTAAAAATAAAATATAAATAATGTACGACTATATGCTTACAAAACCATATAATTAAACAATTAAAAATTAAATTTATTAAAATATGAAGGAGTTTACAAACACGTAAAAAAAGATATAATAAATAAAAATATAAAATAAATTAGAGGTATGGTAAATAAAACCTCTTTTCATACATACTTCGAATGGTAAATAAATAAAATCCAAATAAACTAGAGGTATGGTAAATAAATAAAACCTTTTTTAATATTCCACTCCATAAACCTCTATATTTACAAAAACTCAAAGAACATTTTAGGTGAAGCTAATGGACGTATGGGCCAAATACCATATTTATAAAAGAGGTATGGTAAATAAATAAATGTAAAAGAGGTGTATAAAATGTAAAAAAATAAAAATATATCAAATAGGATTAAATCAACATCTAGTATATATGAAGTCTATGCTAAATACCATGGACTAAATTATTATTAATAACATGCAAAAAAACATTATTAACCCTAACATTAATATTAAATTCTTATTATTAATATTAAATTATTAATAATATTATTGTTTAATCTAATACTCATATTAATATATTATAATATTAATATTATTAAATTTAATAACTTTATATTAATACAATGTAATTAAATGTGTTATATTATAATATATATTAATATACCATTATATATAGATATATATGGGAGGGAGAGAACAAGACGGATGATAGGGTGGCAGTGGCAGGGAGGTAGGGGATGGGAGGAGAAGAGGGAGAGGAGCTAGGGAGAGGGAGACATAAATATGGAGGTGCGAGAGAGAAGGAGAGAGAGAGAGAGAGAGAGAGAGAGAGAGAGAGAGAGAAGGAAAGTGGAGGTAGAAGAAAGGGGAAGAGAGGAGGAGGAATGAGGGAAGAAGAAAGTAATGTAAGAGTGATGATTGGAAGAGAGGGAGTGACAGAGAATGGAGAGAGTGTCTTTGGGAGTGATATAAAGAGGCATAAGAGGAGTGATGGAGACAAGGGGAGACAAGGAGAGAGAAGGAGAAAGGGAGCTGATATAGTAGCTGTTGGAGAGAGATAGAGTGGTGCGGGAGAGAGATAGTATTGGAGGGAGAGAGAGAGAGAGAGAGAGGGGGGTTGAATGGAAGAGAGAGAGAGAGGCACATAGAGGGAGAGCGGGAGATAAAGGGAGAGAGAGGAAGAGAGTGATGGGGGAGAGAGATGATTGTAGGGGAGAGAGAGAGTGATTGATGGGGGAAGGAGGTAGAAGAGAAAGGGAGGGAATGAAAGAGGGGACTTGAAAAGAGGAGGGAGGAGAGAGGGAGGGATAGAGAGATGGAGTTGGAGGGAGAGGAGAAATAGAGAGAAAGAGTTGGATGGGGAGAGTGGGAGGGAAGAAGATAGACAGTAGTTGAGAGAGAGGGAGTGACAAGGGAGAGTGGAGAGAGTGTGTATGTTGAAATTAAGAAAAATAAGGGAGATGGAGAGGGGGAGAGAAGGAGGGGTATATAGTAACAAAGTTGGAAGGTGAAGATAGAGAGATAGGTGGGAGAGAGAAAGAAAGAGAGAGTGAAAATAGGTAGGGAAAGAGAGATGGAGATGAAGGGGAGAGAGGTTAGAATACATGAGTGAAGGTGGATACGGAGAGAGAGGAGAGAGACACGCGAATATGGAGAGAGAGGGAGAGAGAGAGGATAGCGAGGAGGGAGAGGGAGAGGAGGAGAGGACTGTTAAATAGATAGATTGGAGAGAATGTATGTTTTGGGGTTGATATAAGAGATATAGGGAGATAGAGATATAGATGGAAGGTGAGTAAAGAAGATGGATGGAGACAAGGAGGGAGGGACAAGAGATTGATAGATATGGAGCGAGAGAGTGTTTCATGGGGTGTGATAAAGAGAGACAAGAAGGAGAATGGAGGGATATATATATATATATATATATATATATGTATGTATATATATATATATATATATATATATATATATATATATATATATGTATGTATATATATATATGGAGGGAGGGAGGGAAGAAGAAATAGAGAAAGAGTGAGGAGTTGAGATAGAGAGGGAGTGACAAGGGAGAGATGGAGAGAGAATGTGTATGTTTGGGGGTGAGATAAAGATGTTGGAAATATGATGCAGAGTGTTGTACTTGATGGCAACCCACTAAATGAAGATGAAGACATGCGACTGTTGACATGTGTTGTCCTTGATGGCAAACCACCTGATGAAGTTATCCTTGGCTTGATGGACTTGGTAAATGATGTAAATGCGATATGATATGATGTTTTGTTATTAAATGATCTTTGAAGTGTTGTCGACAATACTTTGATGAAGATAACAGCTTGATGAGAAGTTGTGCTAGAGAGAATATGTTGATGAAGAAAACATGATGTATCTACGGTCATGCGAAGGCAATGAAAAGAATTGAGTGTGCTCGAAGTATGATGAAAAGAGTATGCTCAACAAGGCGGATCGTCTAAGGGAAGTCAACATGCACGCGGAAAGCGTTCCAAATTTCAGCGTAGACGAAAAGCGCTCAAAAAGTGCAAAACCAGGGGTAACCACCATGGTATTGTATTGGGTAATGATCCTATTTAGTCCGGGTAGTTTTGGGATCATGTTATTGTTTTGGCCCATGGTATTGAAAAGGGGCTCATGGTATTGAAAGGATAAACCTATATAAGGAGAAAGAAATTCATTTGTGCAAATCATGAGTGTGGGAGAAAGATGTCGAGCTTGAATGAATACTTCTCATTGAAGTATATACGTATGGAAAGGGTAATGGTTTGAATGATAGATCTGAGGGTATGATGCACCCAGTAGATGGAAAGAGAGTCAGATGCAGTGTACTTGTATCTGCTAGATCTGATTTTATGGAAGACTTAGATCTAAGATGGGAATGACATCTAGGCGAACATCTGTCTGAAGTAAAGGTAAATCTATTTGAATATCGATCTATAGAAATTGTGCAGCTCTATAATGATTGGGCTTCTCCTTCACCAGCCATGGAGAAACTTGTATATCACGGCTCTGTAGAAAACGCTAATGCGCAATGAAATATGTCTTGGGTATCACAGTTGATGTGGACGGAAGAAACGTGTATATACGCGACATCGGTAAAGAGAGCTGGCGTATGAAAATTAGGGTTTCTTGCTTGAAGCAAGGGGTATGAAGTATCTGATGCGTTGCAACGTGTTTACGCTATACGATGCGTGTTAAATTATCTGTTGGTGATGTATGTTTGTGCTTAAGTATGGAAAGGGTCCGATATGAAAATATTTGCAAGTTGTGTTCTATTGAAGTTGGTTGGATCTACTATGAAAATTGATGGTCCAGGTGGTGCTTTGAGGTTGTAGGTCGGTGTAGCTTCCGGAGTGAGCTGGTAAAAAATCGGGGGTCGTAGCTCCCTTCGAGAAGGGGCGGTAAGCGGGGGTTGGAGCTCCCTTCGAGGAGAGGGCGGTAAACGAGCGCGAGTGGGTGCACAGCGTCTTTGATCAGAGATCAGCAGACACATATGTTAGATGTTTCTCTATAATAAAAATGTGAAAGTTTGGCACGGCTAGGCGGTGGTTTCTCCCTAAGACTTGGGTTTCACCTAAAAATCACAGTGTTCATGTGTGATGCTTTGTGTGATGGTTTATTACGTTTCTTCTTTTTATGTTTTGTTTATTAATTAATACGTGTAAATGAGGGAATGATTTAAGTGAAGAATTAATGACATAATTAGTTCTCGAGTATACGCGATTTTGATAAAGGGTATCAGTATATCTGCAGCCAACCCCGGAAAGTAGCGTAAGGTTTTGAAATGATAAAGAAAAAGTAAAGTTTTGAGATAATGCGTAAATACTGATTCACCCCCCCCCTCCCTGGGTATTTTCCCAACAATTGGTGTCAGACGGGTTCTTTGCGGGGAAGCCTTGATAAGGAGATCCATCACAATGGGAAGTATTCAAACAAAGCTTGCTTTGGATACGAAATTATGGAGCTGAAAGAATGTGAAAGAAAGGGTACTGTGGGATTCTCCTAGAAGACGTAATCTTCTTGAAGAAAACACTCTAGCTCAAGGTAAGCCATGAAGAAAGAACATAATCATAGAGACTCTTGAAAATCAGCTTAAAGAAGAAAAGAGTAATGAGGAATTGGAGTGTGAAGTAGTGAGTCTAAAAAAGGAAGATAATGAAAGTGAAATCTCAATCTTAGATTTGCTAAGGTTCGGAAACCTTGGATGAGATTATCAGGTAACGGTCTCCTTATAAGCAGGTCTTGGATATGCGGGAATCCTCCAGTTTATCAGCCTCGTAACAAACGACCCCACAGTATTGGTTCTCTACATTCGGCCACTGGCAGAGCAAAGGATCTTTACGGGTAAGCATGATCTCATCTCAATTCAAAAGAAGCACTATGAGGAGATCTTTCAAAATGGCTACACAACCAACGGGTAAATTCTAATAGAAGATTTCATGATCACGAAATTTCAATGGACAATGTTTCTCATGTCACAATTTTGGTCATTCACTTGTTCAATGTGTTGCATATAAAACCATCATGATAAGGATGATAATCGAACCAAAGAAGAACACCTATAACAACTTCTCTCCTCTTCCATATTGAATACCAATACTGGTCATGAAAATCTAAATGCGAAGAATGTTCCCTCAAGCTAAAGTGTGGGAAAAGAAGCGCCGGTTGAAAGAATTGTGGGATAGGTTATTTGCGAAGGTGAAGAAAATCAATGGTACATTAGTGAACCACGACGAGGTGACAAAAGCAAACTTCATACTTATAATGCTCTGAAAAAAAGAAAAGTTTGTGGAAATACTCTATGACGTAATTAAAGGAAAGGATACATTTCACAAAAAGAAAGTGAAGGCTAAAGATGTCATGTATGTGGATGGATTAAGGCATAACTTTTGTTAGAAAATGATCAAATGTGTGTCCGAGGAGCCATCGTTCCAGAATGTGAGTTGTCTGGGTAAAATCATTATAAAAGGAGAAAAGAAATCAAGCAACTTGTATGTACTCAACGTATAATCAATGTTACTTGAGCAAACTGAAAATTGGCATACGAGTTTCTCTCAGATCAACAAAACAGCGGACTTCAAGGCGTTAGGTGATCTTCCAAAATTATGCAAATCTTGTCAATTTGGTAAGCGGGCCAGTTCGTTTTAATGAGAAAGTCATCAAGTAAGCCTCTTGAACTCATCTTGTCTGTGGACCTATGGTGACACGTGGAAGAATACTATATTCATTTATTGATGACTACTCCGGGAATGTGTGAGATCAGTTATTAAACACAAAGATGAAGCTTTGGCTTCAGAAATTCAAAAACCTTTTGGTAGAAAATGAATTGGTTAAAAATCAGTGTCTTAGATGCAGTCGAGGAGGAGAATATTCATCAAATGAATTTTTGAATTTGTGAACAACATGGCATTAAAACCTTGATTCTACGTAGCGGCCTCCCTGAACAAAATGGTGTAGCGAAAGAATGAATAGAACAATTGTTCAAATGGCTAGAGCTATGCTGGCGACTCTAATGTTCTGACATGTGCAGGTGGCGACACGGCCTGCTTGGTCTTTATTCTCAACAAGGCTCATGTTCGGATAATGTGAATAAAACTCCATATGAACTGCGGTATGAGTATTCTCAGCATTGAAGCATTTTAAGTTTTTTGGAAGTAGATGCTTTATCAAAAATAATGATGAAAACTTGGCTTAGTTTGAACCTAGATCAGATGAAGGGATACTTCTTGGTTACTCATCTTCAAGCAACATTCACATGTTACAATAAGAGGCTTCAAAGGTTGTTGAATGTATTGATGTTGTTATTGATGAGTCTCTGCAGCTCCCTAAAGAAGAGAAAAGCAAACAACAAAAGAAGATAGTAGCGACTATGGCTTCTACATTAGATGGAAATGATATAGGCGGTGAATCCAATGAAGAACTGAAAATGAGCTATGCGAAAAACTCCATCCGAATATGTTCAAAAGAATCATCTGAGGAATCTCAAATTTTGGGAGACGAAAGGAGATGATTAATGCAGGAACAAGAAGAACTGCCGGGATCTTCAGTAATTTGGCACTTCTATCCACAATTGAACCACACAATGTCAATGAAGAAAATATGAATGTTGGAATAATGCCATGGATGAAGAGCTTGAAAATTGAAAAGAATGACACTTGGGATTTGGTACCAAGACCTAGAATAAAAATGTCATTGGAACTCATCTTCAAGAACTAAGTTAAATGAAATGGGGATGTTGTAAGGAACAAAGCTAGACTTGTTTGCAAGAGTACAACAAGAGAGAACTTTGAAGAAACTTTGCTCTGTAGCTCGACTTGAAGCCATAGGAAATGTTTCTTGCTTTCTCAAGCTATCAACGAATCAAAGTTTATCAAATGGATGTTAAATACGCTTTTCTTAATGGTGATCTAGAAGAAGAAGTATATATAGAACAATCGGAAGGATTCATTTTGGGGAATGATGAAAATCTTGTTTGTAGACTTAAAAGAGGCATGGACTCAAACAAGCTCCAGGGCTTGGTATTATCGTCTTGACAAATATCTTCATCAACTTGAGCTTCTAAAGGATCTGGCGATAGCAGCAAAGTTGAAAATGATAAACTATTAATGGGTTGTATATGTTGATGATATCATTTTGGGAGTAACGAAGAATCTATGGAGTCAAAAAATTTTGCTTGATCATGCAGCAAGAATTTGAAATGTCTTGCAGGAACTAACATTCTTTCCTTGGCTTGCAAGTGCATCAATCACAACGTGGTATATTCTGTCACAAGCAAATATCAAAAAATTCTGAAGAAGTATGGCATGGAAGAATGCAAACACGTAAGTACACCCGAATGACTCTTAGGATGCGGTGTCGGTTCTAATGATGATTCTCCCACCGATTGAGATCAAGCAGTCTGAATCTGATAGGAAGTTTACTTTATCACTTGGACTAGGTTTGTGAGACATTATGCATCTTTGTTGGGATTGTTGGACGATTCCAAGCTAATCAAAAGAGTCTCTCATCTTCGAGTTTGTTAAAAGAGAATATTCAAATATCTTCAAGGAACTCAAGACTTTGGTCTATGGTATCCAAAGGAGAATGCTGATCTTATAGCTACATGCTTGCTTGATCTGGTGGAGTTTGGAAGTGTTGATGATCAACACTAGTGGTGGTGCATTCTACATGGGGCCACGAGTTAGTATCTTGGTTTAGTAGAAGAAAAATTCTATTGCCTTATCAACGGTAGACGAGAATATGTACTTGCCGCATCTTGTTGCACTCAACTCCTATGGATGATGCAAACTATACAAATCAAATGTGCAACTCCTATCTCCATTATGTGTGATAATACAAGTGCCATCGGTATCTCAAAGAATCATTTATGCATTCAAAGACCAAGCACATTCCCATCAAATATCATTTCCTACGTGAACGAAGTGCTTGAGCAAATAGTGAAGTTGGGTATGTTCCCTCAAAGAACAAATTCTTGATATCTTTGCAAACCTGCACTTGGGGGAAGCGTTCGAGTATCTAAGACAGAAGCTGGGAGTGTTATCTGCCAGTCAAAAGAACAAATCTGCATAATTTTAGAAGATGGCTTGGGATACGCGGGTTTCTTGAAACACAGTCGCGTATATACGTGAGTTCCTACACAGAAAACCGCGTATGGTTGGTTGCTGACAATTTTTGGTTGGTTCAGCTCTCTTCAGCACAGCTTCTGTGCTGTTTGGTATCTATGATACTGTTTGGTATCTCTGGTGGTGTTCCAGTTCTCATAATTCCATTTCTAATGAGTTGATGAAGATGTTTTGATGATTTGTTGGTAAAAGTGTTCAGGATGCACAAACTAAGGGGGAGCCTTAGTCATATGAAAAAGGATGCATGGATGCACAGATTTAGGGGGAGCATTAGCTTTGATGAGTATAATGCATTATGATGGTTCTGTTATATGATCTCTCTTGAGGTCTTCTTGGTATTGGTTATGAAAAGTCATATTTGTATTTTTGATGAAAAGATCTTGTTGAGACTCATGTTGTAAATTTGTAATATTCAGTCATGTAAGGACTTGTCTATTTTGTAAACCCACTTGGTTGGGTAGCTGAGTCAAATTTGTAAACCCACTTGGTTGGGTAGTTGAGTCTCATATGTAAATCCACTTGGATGGATAATTGATGTAAGTATGAGTCTTTGGTGATAGGAAGTTCATAGAGTCATGTACTTCATTGACAAATATGTTTGAAAATTCAGCATGAACTCAGGGGGAGCTTGGCCACTTCAGCACATATCAGATCTGCAGAATGTTTCTTCCACATGAGGAGGAGAGTGTTGGTTTTTGATCCGCCCTTTGCCCTTGATGTCAAAGGGGGAGAGTGACATGGTGTTTGAATGAAGAAAAGATAATGATGTCAAATATTTGGGAGAGTGACATGGTATCTATCTGCTGTGGTAACCAAACACCATCATGGTTGCCATCAAGTCCAAAGGGGGAGATTGTTGGAAATATGATGCAGAGTGTTGTCCTTGATGGCAACCCACTGAATGAAGATGAAGACATGCGACTGATGACATATGTTGTCTGTTGTAACTACGATGAAGTGTTAGCTTGATGGACTTACAAAATGATGTATATCTGATATGATATGATGTTTGTTGACAATATGATGCGAGTCTTTGTCAGCAGAAAAGTAACTTACTTGATGAAGTTGTGCTTGATAGAATATGACCTTGATGAAGGAAATCTGATGTATCTACAGTGTGTACAGAAGGCAGTGAAGAAAAGAAGTCAGCATGTGCTCAATCTTGATGAAAAAAGTATGTCTCTAGGTATACGGGGATCTGTCTAAGGGAAGTCACGTATGCACGCAGAAAAGAACGTTCCAAGTCGCGTATGGGCTAAAGCGCTCTAAAAGTGCAAAACCAGGGGTAACCACCATGGTATTGACCCATTGTATTGGGTAATAATCTTATTGACAGTCAGGTAGTTTGGGCTCATGGTATTGTTTTGGCCCAAGGTATTGAAAAAAGGCTCTCTGGTATTGAAAGAAGGATAAACCTATATAAGAGAAGAATTTCATTGTACGAAAGAATGAGGGTAGATTGCAAGATGTCTGAGCTTGAATGAATACTTCTCTCTGCAGGTATATCTGAATGGAAAGAGTTCTGATTGAATGATGGATGCGAATGTATGATGCACCAATATGAAAAGATGATGAAGAGGGGATCTAGATCTGAAATATACTTGTATTTGCTAGATCTGTTTATGGAATGATTAGATCTAAGATATGGCGAACATCTGTCTGAAGTAAAGGGTTAAATCTGTGTGATGTATCTGTTCTAAAGAATTGCAATGACCTAAATGTCTGAAGAACCATACGCTAGTTCGCCGCAGAGGAAGAGCGTATATACGCATCTTCGCTGAAGAGAAAGCGCGTATGCGCAATGAAATTAGCTCTGTAATATGTACAGAAGTATACGCTGGTTTATGTGAACGGAAGCGCGTATATACGCGACATCAGTGAAAGGAAAGAGCGTATGCAAACTAGGGTTTGATGAAGTCTGTGGTAAGAAAATTATGATCTGTTCTGCTGGTTTACAGATATCTGTCAATGAGTTATATGTATCAGTTTCATGTTTGATTGTGCTTAAAAGTATGGAGTGGGTCCAGTCTGAAAATATGATGAAACGTGGCTTGCAAGTTGTGTCCTAAAGGAAGCTTTGGATCCAGTGTGAAAATTGATGAAACGTGGTCCAAGTGCAGTGCTGAGGGTTGTAGCCTCGGTCGGGGGGTTGTAGCTCCCTTCCGAGGTGGTGGTAAAACGCAGGAAAGCGGTCGTGGCTCCTTTCAGAGGAAGGCTGGTAAACGGAGTCGAGGGGTTAGAATCCCTTCAAGGAGAATTTGATGGCAATGGCAATTGGGTGCACAACGTCTTTAGTCAAATCTATGACACATATGTTGTAAGATGTTTTCTCTATAATAAAATATTGAAGGCTGAGCAACTGCAGCGGTGGTTTTCTCCCGATTTAGGTTTCCACCTAAAAATCCTGGTGTTCATGTGTGATGCTTTGTGTGATGGTTTATTCTGTTCTTACTGCACATGTTTACTGCTTATTGAATATCTGATGAATAATTATGGAATGTTTTAAGTGAAGAATTAATGTCATAATTAGATATCTGAGTATACGCGAGTTTTGTGAAGGATATACGCGTGTATACGCTACTTGGCTTCAGCAGAGTAGCGTATGAGTTTTAAGGAATGAAAAAGTAAAAAGTTTTGAATATGCAGTAAATACTGATTCACCCCCCCCCTCTCAGTATTTTTCCCAACACCTTCCAGC
>CM076572.1:531978877-532006794 GCA_034641835.2 Pinus albicaulis
TAACAAGCAAACTAAACAACTATCACAACTTTTGGAAACTTCTAGAGCATTAAGAGAGAAACAACCAAAGAGAAATACAACCAAAATCCTCATTTTAATGAGATCGGACTATATATTTGCATTAAGATAATAGAAATAAATCATGACTATATTAAGGCCAGCACAAAACAATCTTTAACCAGTGTCTCTCGCGGCCTTCAGGTTGCCATGCTAGAGGTTGCATATTTTTAATTTAAATTCTTGACCTCTCGTGCCCATCTATGAATGCATCCAATGGGATATCTACATCAAATGCTCCTTTATATCCCCAAAAACAAATTCCCTACTACAAGAGCACCAGTATTGATGGATCACCTCACACCATCCCACCCACTAGAAACGGTGAAAAAGGAAACCCGAGAAAACTTCTGAAATATCTCAACATGACTATGTGGGTGGTTCTTATGAATTAACCAACCATTCAGAACATGCTCATCAATCCAAACCATGAGTATTATGTGACGATATTCAAGCAGGCACTAAATCGGATTTTTGAAGCTATGTTAGAGAAACCCTAAACTCTCACTGAAAATAGGTGAAATGTGGCACCACTCAGAGATTGACATGTGCCAATTGGTACAAGTGGTAGACAATTGGCATGCTCAAACAACGAGGTGATGCAGAAATGACATGAGGGAGAAAATATCAGAAAAGCCCCAAATCTGGAGAACTAAAGCTCATCACCAACCTGAGATTGACAACTTTACATGATGTAACCTATGAAATCGTGAATGGAGAAATCATAGTAACAATAAAGTAACCTATGTAACAATAAAGTTGGATTCATCCTGGGAGTGGTAATGGGAGAAATCATAGTGAACAACAGAAAACTTGCAAAGTTTCTTACAATCAAATAGATGAAAAAACACATACAAAAAACCTAGATAATAATCATGAACAAGCTTAATATTGAATTATGAACTGTAAAGGAACTTACAAAATGTGACATTACGAACCCGGTCAAGCGCACAAGCAAAAATATCCTGGACATGACCCTGGTTGACAAGTTGTATTGCTCATGATGCAAGAGGATTTGTACCTGCACTGCCAATTCAATCAAAATCCATCATTATCTATACAATAAATACAAGTAATTGATGTAGTATTTTTTACTCTAAGATGCATTCTTATGATAATGTTAGAACATATGTTGAAAATGTCAAAACATACCTCAATAAGCTCCTCTTCGTTTCAAGAACAATTTATTGAGTCGCATGAACTTGGAACAAGCCTCCCACGATCTGAAAGAGTAGCAACTAAGTCAACAGTGACTTTTTTGTTGCTACGCTGGATCAAGGGAGGTTTGCTCCAAGATTAAATCGCTCCAATAAATTATTCTCTACTAAACAGGGCCAACCACGTGAAGGTGGAAGCTCTTATGGCCCCTCCCTCCCCCCTCACATCACTCTCAATTCCCCAATACCCAATCTATATTTCATTTTTTACTTTCATGAGCATAAAAAAAAATATTCAATAACTAATAATAAAAAAATTCAACAAAAAGTACGCAAGGAAACATTGCAATTAATGCTTGACATAAAAATAGTATGATAAATGAGTTTTTTATATAACACAAAAAATGTTCCAAGTATGGTAACGTTTGTCTTATAACAATACAATATTTTACATTATCGAATTTTTTTTTTCTTCTTCCTATTTGTAAAGCTCCTAATTACATCATCAATATCATCATGCTTTGCTCCTGTTTCATGCCTTTCAACCTGCACTGCTGACCTAGTTGCGTAGTCACGATGTCTGGTCTCATCCAGTGATGGGGCATCGCTTTCAAAAACAAATAATATTAAATTTTAATTGTTAGTTTTTAAATATCATTGAACTAGTTCAGTAATATTAATAAAAAAAATTGCAATGAGATTATTTACCTGGTGCACCAGTTGTCGCCGCTGACCCAGTTGCGTAGTCATGATGTCTGGTCTCATCTAGTGACGGGGCATCGCCTACAAAAACAAATAATATTAAATTTTAATTGTCAGTTTTTAAATATCATTGAACTAGTTTGGTAATATTAATAAAAAAAATTGCAATGAGATTATTTATCTGGTGCACCAGTTGTCGCCGCTGACCTAGTTGCGTAGTCACGATGTCCGGTCTCATCCAGTGACGGGGCATCGCCTACAAAAACAGATAATATTAAATTTTAATTGTCAGTTTTTAAATATCATTGAACTAGTTCGGTAATATTAATAAAAAAAATTGCAATGAGATTATTTACCTGGTGCACTAGTTGTCGCCGTTGAGACTGTTGCCCTGTCTTCCTCTCTGGTGGTAAGATCCTCAAGGGAAACATTCTCTGTCATTTAAACAAAAAACATTATAAGGACAACCATCAAGGTATAATTAGAAAAAATTATAAGTGGAAATTAATTACCGTCACGACCCTCACTGATAGTAGCATTGTTGGCCTGGTCCTCACTACAATGATCAGGTTGCACGTGAGGATCATCTACATCTGGCTCTAAAACTGGGTTATTTGCCTCATCGATAGTGCTGCTCCCCTGATTTAAACAAAGTTGTTAGACATTAAATTTATAGACGAAAACAAACATATTGAAAGGTTAATGTTTTACCTTATCAGGCATTCTGGATCTTGGGACCTGCCCCAAGCTTCTGCGACGTTAAACTACAACTTGATAGCCGAAATGGAAAGCGATATTTTAATCTTCCTCTATAGTTTCTGTTTCGGGCGGGATGGAAAAAATTTGGGGAAATTTCCGACATTTGGTCAAAAGCGTCGGAACCAAGTGTCGAAATTTCCGCCAAATGTAGTAGTGTGGGAACAATCCAATTTTGTTATGAGGGATCACATTTACTATTTAATTTCTCCTCTTTTTGATTATAAAAGGAGAGTGTGTATTATGATTAGGGAGATATTTTCCCTGTTGTAATTTTCAGAATTGTTCATCGACTCTTGTTAATTAAAGCAGAGTACAATTGCTTGTAAACTCTACTACATATGATTAATACATAAATTCAGTTGTTGTTCCATTATTTGATACTGGTGTTGGGAAAAATACACAGAGGGGGGGTGAATCAGTATTTAGAGCTGACTGAAAACTTTTTAGCTTTTGTTTTTCTTAAAACCATACGCTACTTTACTGAACCCAACTAGCGTATACACGCGCATATCCTTAAGAAAACTTGCGTATGTCCAGAGACCTTATTATGCATTTAATTCTTTACTTAGATCATTGCATCATTCATTCATCAGATGTTTGGTAAGCAGTAAGCATGTGCAGTAATAACATAATAAACCATAACACATAAGCAACACACATGAACACCAGTATTTAAGGTGGAAACCCAATTCGGGAGAAAACCACCGCTGCTGTCGTCTCTGTCTTCAATATTTATTATAAAGAAAAATTCTTACAATTTTGTACTGGTGCAGACTCATACCAACACACAGGCACCCACCTGCAGAAGGCTGCAACCTTCTCTTGTTCTCCAGCCACTACTGGAAGGGAGCTCCAATCCCCTCACTGAAGGCTTCGACCCTCAGCACCACCATGGACTACGTTTCATCAATTTTCATACTGGGTCTAGCAGCTCCACACAACATACCTTGTAGGCCACTTTTCATCAGTTTTTCAGACTGCACCCATTCCATGCATCAAACTGAAACTTATAACTTCATTAACCAATCAATCAACAACTTGATCTTCAATCAACATAATCAGCAGTATCTTCAACATTCAAACAACCCAGAACTGTATGAATACATCATTGACAGATAGTAGTAAAACAACAAAACAGATCAGACATTTCATTCCACATACTTCAGAAAAACCCTAGATTCCATATGCACTTTTACTTCACTGAACTTGCGTATATACGCGCTTTCACAGAGACAAACCTGCGTATACGCGCTTTTTTTGAAACGAACCTACGTATATACGTGCTTTAGCTGAAACTAACCTGCGTATAGATATGTAACTTTGCAGCTCTTTAGAACAGATAACTCAGATTTCACCCTTTACTTCAGCAAAGATTCACCAGATCACAGATCTAAACATTCCATAAACAGATCTAGAAAATACATAGTCATTTCAGATCTAGAGATCCCTCTTCATCATTTTCTTCATAGGTACATTATTAATTCAGATCAATCAATAAACTATTACCCATTCCATGCAGAATTACTTAAGAGTGAAGTATTCATTAAAACCTAGACTTCAGAATAGATATGCAGATACAAACTCAACCCTGAACAAACATTGATTCAAATAGCATATGCTACTTTGCTTTACTGAAGCCGCGTACATACGCGCTTTCCTGCACATCAACCCGCGTATAATTCTTTGTATTTTATTCTTAAAAAACCCTAACTACCATACGCGCTTTTCATTAAGCGAACCCGCGTATATACACGCTTTTACCGAGACAAACTAGCGTATAGATCTGAAAGAGATAAACTTTGCAGAACAGACCAGATCTATAAACTTACCCAGATTTCTTCAATTTCTTCATCATACTTGCGCCATGTCTTCATCGTTTCTTTTGCAGATCATCCTAGAGATTCATCATTTCTAGATCTAGAGATCTTGAACCTTCATCATATCCTTAGGTGCATCATAGATTCATATCTAACAATTAAGAACAGAGTTCATCCATGCAGATATTCCTTAGAGAAATTTATTCATTAACAATCCTTACACATGCACACTCTTGCACTATGATCTTCTTCTCCTTATATAGATTTAGCCTTTGTCAATACCATGAGTCAAAACCACTCAATCGCTGATGGTATTCTTGGACGAGATCAAATAGATAGTCCAGCGCTTAATACAATGGGCCAATACCATGGTAGTGTCCCCTGGTTTTATAAATGTAGAGCGCAAATATGCATACGCTGCTTGGTACGTACTTTTCCGCGTACATACGCTACTTTTCCTTTACAAACCCGCGTATGCTTTGTGACATATCTTATTCATCATTACTCTGTCACTTACTGGAATTTTTTTCTTTTTTACTTCTGAACTGCTCTGTAGATACATCAGATTTACATCATTAACAAATAGGTTTCTATCCAAAGACAACTCATCAAGTCAGTTTCCATCAAAGACAACTTCATCAAGTAGGTTGCCATCAAGGAAAACACATTGCATCATATTGCCAACAATCTCCCCCTTTGGACTTGATGGCAACCATGATGGTGTTTGATCACCACAACAGATAGATACATTGATTATAAACATTATTCAAACACCATGATACTCTCCCCCTTTGAAATCAAGGGCAAAGGGGAGATCAAAACCAAAACAAGGTTTTTCTTCTCTTGTAGAAAGAAGAGCTCTGTAGATCTGATGTGCACTGAAGTTACCATGCTCCCCTTGAGTTCACGCTGAATCTTCAAACATATTTTTCAATGAAGTACATGACTCTATGACCTTTCCTATCACCAAGGACTCATACTTACATCAATGATCCAACCAAGTGGATTTACATATTTTGACTCAACTACCTAACCAAGTGGGTTTACAAAATGGAATAAGTCTTTGCATGACTGAATATTACAATGTTTACATCATGGGTTTCAACATGACCTTTTTCATCAAATTACAGAAATGAATTATACAATCAAGATAAAAAATTCTCAAGCATGAGATCAGACTACAACAAATAATTAGAATGCCAATAATGCATCCTTTCCACATGACCAATGCTCCCCCTTAGCCTGTGCATCTTGAACACTTTCAACAGAAAATCATCAAAGCATATTCATCAGAAGCATTAGAGAATGAAACAAAAATATGAGAGTTGGAACATCACCAGAGATACCCAACAGCACCGCAGCTGTGCTGAAGAATGCTGACCCAGAAAAATTTTGTCAGCAAACACCCATACACAGTTTTCTGTGTATAAACTCGCGTATATATGCGACTGTCATTCAGGAAATCCGTGTATCCAATTTAATCTTCTATATTTAAGTAGATCTGATCTTCTACATGGCAGAGACTACTCCCAGCTTCTGTCTGAGATATTCGAACGCTTCCCTGGGTAAAGGTTTCGTAAATATATCAACAACTTGTTCTTTGGAGGGAACATACTCGAATTTCACCTTTTTTTCAAGCACTTGTTCACGTAAGAAGTGATACTTGATGGGAATGTGCTTGGTCTTGGAATGCATAACAGGATTCTTTGAGATACTGATGGCACTTGTATTATCACACATAATGGAGATAGGAGGTGAACATTTGATTTGAATATCTTGTAAGGTTTGCATCATCCAAAGAAGTTGAGTGCAACATGATGCGGCAACCACATATTCTGCTTCTGCTGTAGATAAGGCAATAGAGCTTTGCTTCTTGCTGAACCAAGATACTAACCGGGGCCCCATATAGAATTCACCACCACTAGTGCTTTTCCGATCATCAACATTTCCAGCCCAATCTGCATCAGTGTAAGAATGAAGAGTGAGATCAGAATTCTTTGGATACCATAGTCCAAAGTCTTGAGTTCCTTGTAGATATTTGAATATTGTTTTGACAACCTGAAGGTGAGACTCTTTTGGATTAGCTTGGAATCATCCAACAATCCCAACTGCATGCATAATGTCTGGTCTAGGTCCAGTGAGATAAAGTATACTTCCTATCATAGATCTGTATTCTGGTTGATTCACCGTGGGGGAATCATCATTAGAACTGAGATTGCATCCGGTTATCATTGGTGTAATTAGAGGTTTTCAATCTTCCATGCCATACTTCTTCAGGATTTGCTTAAGATATTTTTCTTGTGATAAGAATATCCCATCCGTTGCTTGTTGCACTTGTAAGCCAAGAAAGAATGTTAGTTCCCCAAGTAAAGACATTTCAAATTCTTGCTGCATAGCAGAAGCAAATTTCTGACTCATAGATTCTTCATTACTTCCAAAAATGATGTCATCAACATATACAACCACAATCAATAGTTTGTCATTTTCAGTTTTTGTGTATAAGTTGATATCACCAGACCCCTTTGAAAATCCTTGTTGATGAAGATATTTGTCAAGACAATAATACCATGCCCTTGGAGCTTGTTTGAGACCATATAGAGCCTTTTTAAGTCTACAAACAAGTTTTTCATCATTTCCCAAAATGAATCCTTCTGGTTGTTCTATATAAACTTCTTCTTCTAGATCACCAATGAGAAAAGCAGATTTAACATCCATTTGATAAACTTTGATTTGTTGGAAGCTTGAAAAATCAAGAAACATTCTTATGGCTTCAAGTCTGGCTACAGGAGCAAAAGTTTCTTCAAAGTCTATACCTTATTGTTGAGCATACCCCTTGCAAACAAGTCTAGCTTTATTTCTTATAACATCCCCATTCTTGTTTAACTTGTTTTTGAATATCCATTTAGTTCCAATGACATTTTTGTCATGAGGTCTTGGTACTAATTCCCAAGTGTGATTCTTTTCAATTTGATCAAGCTCTTCATTCATGGCTTGAATCCAACATTCATCTTTGCTGGCTTGATTGACATTTTGTGGTTCAATAGTGGATAGAAATGCCAGATAGATAGAAGACCCCACAAGAGTCCTTCTTGTTTGTACACCTAATCCCTTTTCTCCCAAAATTTGAGATTCTGGATGATTCTTTTGAACATATCTGGATGGAGCTTTTTCAGATAAATCATCTTCGGGTTCTTCATTGGGTTCACTGTCTATATCATTTATATTTGATGTAGAAGGATATATGTCACCATCGTCTTCATCTGTTGTTTGTTTGTTTTCTTTTGGAGCTGCAAGAGACTCATCAATAACAACATAAATACATTCAACAATCTTCCGAAGTCTTTTATTGTAACATTTATATGCTCTACTCCTAGAGGAGTAACCAAGAAGTATTCCTTCATCCGCTCTGGGTTCAAACTTGCCAAGTTTTTCATCATTATTTTTGATAAAGCATTTGCTTCCAAAAAATCTAAAATGCTTCACAGTGGGAGGATTACCATACCAGGGTTCATATGGAGTTTTATCACTATTTGCACGAACATGTGCCTTGTTAAGAATATTTACCACTGTATGTGCTGCTTCTCCCCAAAATGTGTCAGGTGTTCCGGAATCATCAAGCATAGCTCTAGCCATTTGTTGAACTATTCTATTCATTCTTTCTGCTACGCCATTTTATTGTGGAGTGTCAGCTACAGAAAACTGTCTTTTTATGCCATGTTGTTCACAAAATTCAAGGAATTCATCTGATGTATATTCTTCTCCTCGATCAGATCTAAGACACTTGATTTTTAGATCTAATTAATTTTCAACCAGTGCTTTGAAGATCTGAAATTTCTCAAATGCTTCATCTTTGTGTTTAATCAACCCAATCCAACACATTCTAGAGAAATCATCAATAAATAAGATATAGTATTGTTCACCACGTGGTGAATTTTTCCTCATAGGTCCACATATGTCAGTATGAATGAGTTCAAGAGGTTTACTTGATGATCCTTCCTTGGCATTAAATTGCACTCTGGTTTGCTTACCGAATTGGCAAGATTTTCATATGATACTTTTAGGTAGAGTAATATTGGGAAGATCACGAACAACTTTAAGTCTGCTTGATTTGTTGATTTGAGAGAAGCTCAGATGCCCCAACCTTCTATGCCATAGCCGATTTTTTGAAGAGTTACTCAAGTAACATTTTTCTTTGCAGTTCTTCAATACATACAGGTTGCTTGGAGTTCTTTTTCCTTTTATAATTGTTTTACCTGTATCAAGATCACATACCACACATTCTTTTGAACTAAATACAACTTCAGTTCCTTGATCACACATTTGACTTACACTTAACAGGTTATGCTTTAATCCATCCACATACATGACATTATTAGCTTTCACCTTTTCTTTTAGAAAAACAGACCCTTTTCCCTTAATGACAACAGTAGTATCATTTCCAAATGTAACATTCTTTTCCTTTTCTAGAGCACTATATGCAAGAAGTTTGTTTTTGTCACCTGTCATGTGTTTTGAGCATCCACTATCAATGTACCATTTATTTTCTTCACCTTCTGCAAATAAAGAAATGCCACAATTTTCAACCTGTAATTCCTTCTTTTTCCACACTTTGGAGCTTGAAGGAAAATGCTCTTTTGGCTGGACTTTGCTCTTGCATTCAGATTCTTCATGGCCGAAGTTATTGCAATAAGCACATTCAACTTCATTTTGAAGAGGAGAAAATTTGTTATATGTATTCTTCTTTGTTCCAATATCAATCCTTTTCTTTCTTGCTTCTCTTGTCATGATGGTTTTATATGCAACACATTGAACAACTTTATGACCAAAATTGTGACATGAGAAACATTGTCCATTGAAGAAGAAATTTCTGCGATCATGAAATATTCTACTTGAATTTACCTGTTGATTGGTGTTTCTTTGAAAGGTATTCCTGTTAGTGTTATTTGAATTGAGATGGTCATGCTTTACCTGTAAAGATTCTTTATTCCCTTGTTGAGTGGTAGAATGTTGTATACTGGTTGTAGCTACTTTTAGATAATTTGGTGCTGAAGCCTGAGAAGATTCTCCAATATATCCAAGACCTGTCTTTATAAGAGGAGAACGTTGTACCTTGATAATCTCATCTAAGGTTTCAGATCCTTTAGCAAATATAAGATTCAAAGTCTTTAATTTCTCAATTTCTTTTCTTAGACTTACTATTTCACATTCTAATTTCTCATTATGTTTCTCCTTTTCTTCAAGCTAGTTTTTCAGAGTTTCTATGGATATTTTACTTTCTTCTAAGCATATTTTGAGTTGATTGATTTCATCAAGAAAATCATTGTCCTCTAAAGCATCCATTAAAGTATCCTTTTCTTCTCTAGACTCTTTTTCAAATGCCATGAGAAGTCTAAGATCTTGTTCACATTCTTCCTCACTGTCTGATAACCCATCACTGTCTTCATGAGTATATTAAATTTTTCTAGTGCTAAACCGATTCTTATTCCTTCTTGCTACTTCCTTCCCTTTTTCATGTGTTTCTTTATGAGGACACTTAGCAGCATAATGACCAAATCTTCCACAAGAAAAACATTTGAAAGGAATCTTACCTTTGAACCGTCCTGTGCCAAGTTGGAGTTTCTTTACAAAATTTACCTCATCTTCTTCTGAGATATACCCTGATCCTTCTATCTCTTGTACTTATTTCCCTTTTGTAGAAGCTCTAAATACAGCTTCTTTGACTTCATATGGTCCTCCTCTTCTCATTTCACATGCAGTTAGTATGCCATGAAGTTGCACCACAGTAAGATTTTGAAGATCCTACTTTTCTTCAAGAGCAGAAACTTTTGACTCAAATTTTGTTGTTAGTGATCTTAAAACTTTCTCAACCAAAGCAGATTCGGTTATTGTTTCTCCCAGATTTCTGATACGATTTACAATATCATCAAGACGTAAAAAGAATTTGGCAATGCTCTCCTCATTATGCATTTTTAGATTCTCATATTGAATTCTGAGAGTTTGGAGTTTAGCACTTTTTACCTTTGCATCACCTTCATAACTTAGAATTATTTTGTCCCATATTGCCTTTGCAGTATGCAACTGCATGACTTTGACAAATTCTGATTCAGTTAGACTTCCCAATAGAGAATTGACCACCTTTGCATTTGTTTCATAATTCTTTCTTTTCGTTGGATATGTTGGTACTGCGGCTGGATATTGATATCCTCATTCAACAATAGCCCATACATCTGCTCCCAGAGACTGAAGATAGGATCTCATCCTTGTTTTCCAGAAGATTAAATTGTTTCCGTTGAAGAGCGGAGGCCTGATAGATGTTGTTTCATATTTATTGCTCATCTTGTTTTATCTTCCTTCTAGCGGCTAAGCTTCTTCAAAAGGACCTGCTCTGATTCCAATTGTTGGAAAAAATACTGAGAGGGTGGGGTGAATCAGTATTTAGAGCTGACTGAAAACTTTTTAGCTTTTGTTTTTCTTAAAACCATACGCTACTTTACTGAATCCAACTAGCGTATACACGTGCATATCCTTAAGAAAACTTGCGTATGTCCAGAGACCTTATTATGCATTTAATTCTTTACTTAGATCATTGCATCATTCATTCATCAGATGTTTAGTAAGCAGTAAGCATGTGCAGTAATAACATAATAAACCATCACACATTAGCAACACACATGAACACCTGTATTTAAGCTCGAAACCCAATTCGGGAGAAAACCACTGCTGCTGTCATCTCTGTCTTCAATATTCATTATAAAGAAAACTTCTTACAATTTTGTACTGGTGCAGACTCATACCAACACGCAGGCACCCACCTGCAGAAGGCTGCAACCTTCTCTCATTCTCCAGCCACTACTGGAAGGGAGCTCCAACCCCCTCACTGAAGGCTTCGACCCTCAACACCACCATGGACCACGTTTCATCAATTTTCATACTGGGTCCAATAGCTTCCACACAACATACCTTGTAGGCCACTTTTCATCAGTTTTCCAGACTGCATCCATTCCATGCATCAAACTGAAACTTATAACTTCATCAACCAATCAATCAACAACTTGATCTTCAATCAACATAATCAGTAGTATCTTCAACATTCAAACAACCCAGAAATGTATGAATACATCATTGACAGATAGTAGTAAAACAACAAAACAGATCAGACATTTCATTCCACATACTTCAGCAAAACCCTAGATTCCATACACACTTTTACTTCACTGAACTTGCGTATATACGCACTTTCACAGAGACAAACCTGCGTATACACGCTTTTTCTGAAATGAACCTGCGTATATACACGATTTAGCTGAAACGAACCTGCGTATAGATCTGTAACTTTGCAGCTCTTTAGAACAGATAACTTAGATTTCACCCTTTACTTCAGCAAAGATTCGCCAGATCACAGATCTAAACATTCCATAAACAGATCTAGAAAATACATAGTCATTTTAGCTCTAGAGATCCCTCTTCATCATTTTCTTCATAGGTACATTATTAATTTAGATCAATCAACAAATTTTTACCCATTCCATGTAGAAGTACTTCAGAGTGAAGTATTCATTAAAACCCAGACTTCAGAATAGATATGCAGATACAAACTCAACCCTGAACAGACATTGATTCAAATAGCATATGCTACTTTGCTTTACTGAATCCGCGTACATACGCGCTTTCCTGCACATCAACCCGCGTATACTTCTGTGTATTTTATTCTTCAAAAACCCTAACCTCCATACATGCTTTTCATTAAGCGAACCCGCGTATATACGTGCTTTTACCGAGACAAAATAGCGTATAGATCTGAAAAAGATAAACTTTGCAGAACAGACCAGATCTATAAACTTACCCAGATTTCTTCAATTTCTTCATCAGACTTGCATTGGGTCTTCATCATTTCTTTTGCATATCATCCTAGAGATTCATCATTTCTAGATCTAGAGATCTTGAACCTTCATCATATCCGTAGGTGCATCATAGATTCAGATCTAACAATTAAGAACAGAGTTCATCCATGCAGATATTCCTTAGAGAAATTTATTCATTAACAACCCTTACACATGCACACTCTTGCACTATGATCTTCTTCTCCTTATATAGATTTAGCCTTTGTCAATACCATGAGTCAAAACCACTCAACCGCTGATGGTATTCCTAGACGGGATCAAATAGATAGTCCAACACTCAGTACAGTGGGCCAATACCATGGTAATGTCCCCTGGTTTTATAAATGTAGAGCGCAAATAGGCATACGCTGCTTGGTACGTACTTTTCCGCGTACATACGCTACTTTTCCTTTACAAACCCGCGTATGCTTTATGACATATCTTATTCATCATTACTCTGGCACTTACTGGAATTTCTTTCTTTGTTACTTCTGAACTGCTTTGTAGATACATCAGATTTACATCATTAACAAATTGGTTGCTATCCAAAGACAACTCATCAAGTCAGTTTCCATCAAGGACAACTTCATCAAGTAGGTTGCCATCAAGGACAACACATTGCATCATATTGCCAACAACTGGAGTAGTTTGACATTGCTCCACTAGCGGCAAAGGGCCCGACCCTGGTGGATCCACTTGCCATCTGTATCATTACTTTCTGATTCTAGTCGTGTGATGGTTTGCATTAGTTCTCACTTTCTTTAGTTGCATTGCTTCACCGTTTACTTGCTTAATAGTTTATTGTTTCAATGCTTTATGAAATTGGTGTGTTGCATCAGTGAATTGCGTTGCTGATCCTTTCCAACATAACAAGAATATTTATTTCTTTATAACTTGTATTGTTATGCTTTGCAATTACAGAGCTTCGCTATTTAGGATTTTCTGTTCATTTCCGTCAAGTAGGATTTGTTGTTCATTTACATTCGCTGTTTAATTCCATTAAATATGATTTTCTATTCATTTCCATTTGCTGTTCATTTCCAGTAAATAGAACTGCTGTTCATTTTTGTCAACTAGTTTACTGTTTATTCCTTTTTTCAAGTGTTTGGCTTTGCTTTGGAGTGTTATTACAGAGAGCTTGCTTAGTTTATTTTCATTAGCAACACTGGTGAGTTAACACAGTTACCATTTCCATTTAATTGCTTTAGTGTGGAGTGTAAAATCATCAACTGTAAAGGACATTGGTTTTTACTGCCTATGTTCTTAGATTGATTACCTTGTTCATATTTTATTTCATTTACATCAGTTGAAAAAGGAAAGAGTTATTACTACTACATCCTTGACTGATGATTGTTGAGTGAAGTGATTGAATTTCAGAACATTGAGTTTCATATTGTTGTAATTAGATTTCATTTTCAACATTCGTTTACTTTTGTATTTGAAAGATCTATACTACATTTTAAGAAACATTACTCTATGGGATTATAGTGTGCACATACTGTGTACACTCTTGAAATAAGAGGGCTTTCCCAGGTTGATAATTAATGTGGGATAAATAGGAGTTTTAAATACACCTTTTATCACCCAACAATAATCAAATGGAATTATAAATGAACATGGCCATTTTACACCCTCGATGCAAGAAGAAACACCCACTGAAGGAATTTCCATTGAATACTGTGGATACCCTTAAAATTTGTGAACAAATTCATTCTACCATCTTGTGCCTGTCTCTTCCTGGACTAAAGACATTTTTTCAAGGAGAAAATGAAGAGATATATACACTGTACTTTATGCGATCTAGAAAACCATGGTAGCCATAGCCACGGAACATGAATAAAAGTATGCCTCAGGACCTTTCCCAGTATTCTAATAACTTAAATATCGGCCCTCAGTCAATACATTTCTCACCTTCATGGCCATTGTCAATATACACCTTGGTAGCCTTCGCTCCCTCAGTCTGTTCCAAACCATTCATGGTCCCAGAATTTGCGTGGGCCTCCTCATCCTTCTGGAAAATTTCCCCAACCTATGCCACAATATCAGCTACAAATTCCTTCTAATTTTTCCTCCAGTAATCCTCCCATTCATCCTCAACTTCCTATTCAACCTAATACAAATCCTAATAATAAGGGGGCTTAGTAGGTTGATACACTCAACCTTCCTGCGTATAAAATTTCTACCGCCGAATGTAATGAGATAAAGTTTCTATTTTGTCGGGTAGTGAATGCGAAAAATTCACCGATCATTGTTGAACATGTTGATGACGAAGTCTTAGAACTGGAACCTCGGAAAACTGGGGATGGGTCAAACCAAGTTGTTATAAAAAAATCCCCTCCTCAATAAACTATTACTAAAGGATGCCAAGCTAATCCGCCTCATCCCGAGAGATTATCTTTGAGTAAACATAACCCTCACTTAGAGTTTGAACTTTCAGGGGAATTTCAAAACTTATTTGTTGAAATCCCCCTACTTCAAGCTATGAGGGATGTACCAATTTACGCTAAAACAATCAAAGAATATTGTTCCAAGAAACCTGGGAGAAAATAAAAGGACCTGTTTACCATCCATGTTATGGGAAAGTTATCTAATATCATGTTGGGAAAGTATATACCTATTAAATATGGGGATCCAGGGAACCTGATTATGACAGTACAGATTAATGGGGTTGACATCCCGAATTGTCTAGTATATTTGGGTGTTGCAATTAATGTTATCACTTGTGAGACCATGCTTACCTTGGGTTTGCGAAATATTAAACCAACCCCTACTGTATTATAATTCGTAGATAGATCCACTATAAGACCAATAGGGAATTTGGAATATATAACTATTTCAGTAGACTCTTGGCATTACCCTGTTGACCTCTTGGTATTACATACGCAGGTCATAGATGGTGGCCATCCTTTGATTTTAGGAATACCTTGTCTTGGAATTGCAGACACCTATATCGGGTGTCGGTAAGGAAATATGGTGATATCTAATGGGAAGGTCACAAAGAACCTTATCCTTTACCCCCTATAGAACCAAGCCCATCAGTAAAGTCAAAAATCACTGTAACATAAAGTTCCCTACCTTCAGAAGGGACCGAGCCTGAAAATGAAGAACTTAGATGAGTCCTCATTATTTGAAATACCCTATATTTTAACGATGAAATGGAGGATGATGCTCTCAATACTTTTATCAACAACCCTAATTCTGTTTCTGATTCAACTCGCTAATTACAAGAATCTGTTATGAGCTGTAATATGCAGGAAACCTTTGAAATGGAAACCGAAGTTGAAGATATTCATGTAGTTGCACTCCGTGACAATGTTCCTGTAGAAATTGAACCGGGGAAAAAATAAAAATATTAATCCAAGAATTTCATCATCCTAGACTGATTGGTTACTAAGTGTCTTGTGGGACCATTAGGAATCCTTCACTTGGGATAAAACAGACATGAAAGGAATATGTGATGATTCATGCACCCATCATATATACATCAAATAAGATTGTCGACTTGTGAGATTACTGCAGAGAAGAATGAATCCTGCCCTGAAAAACATTGTTAAAGGCAAACTTCAGAAGTTATTGGATAGAGGATTTATCTACCATATCTCGGACAATCAATGGGTATCCCCACTTGTCATTGTTCCTAAAAATAATAGCAAGTGGCAGATTTGTGTTGATTATAGGGAGTTGAATAAAGCAACCTTAAATGATCATTTTCCATTGCCCTTCATTGACTAAGTCCTGGATGTTGAAAAGTGTAACTAGGTCGGTCTTCATATTGACTGTGTAGTTATGTATTTTATTTATAGAAGAAGACAAAGATAATAAAATGTATTTTTGGTTGTACTTGCTTCATGGGTTTCATGATAAATATTTTATTATAGACTTCTTCTAGATGTCTATTATGGTTTTATTCTAGTTACATTTGTAATTAAGTGTCTAGTAAATGAAGAGTCTAGTCATCAATATATGCTCTAGACCTTGTCATAAACTTTGTCACAAATCCTTGAAGGAATGGCTCAAAACAACCCTCACTCAATGCTGGAATATAAGCTTCAATACAATGAAGAAATACCTCATTAAATGCTGGAGTAAATACACTACAAGTCGGCTTCTAAATAGTGGAGAGTTCGGCTTAATAGCTGACTGTATGGTCGGCCTAAATCCATAATTGATACACTATAAATACAAAAAAATGCGAATTTTCAAAGGTATAGTGGTACAGAAAAATGTAGATTTTTAGAGGTACAGGATGTGCTGATTTTAGAGGTACAGGATGTGCGGATTTGTGAGAGGAACTAGTGTGGATTAAGTGTGGATTTCTCTAAGTTTTTTTTTTCAGTGTACTTGTACAGGGTTAAGTACTGACATATCTGCGGTCTACTAGGACGATAAAGGTGCGGACTTCAGGACATACTTGTGATACATATGTAGTATAAGTACATGGTTAAGCACAACATAAAGTTTGGTTGAGGTATGATTGTGGATCTGTTGTGAAGTATGGTTTAAGTACACTATGATGCAAAGAATTATGGAAAAGGGAGGAAGGTAAATCTCTTATTTACCTTCCTACTCAAAGGTTCTACATCTCTATTGTATGCAAAGGATTAGAATGATTTAGCAAGCAATCAGAAGTATCTCAAGACAAACATAGAGACCAAGATCTCTAAGGATGGTGTAGATTAGTGTAATCTAGTGTAGAAATGAAGGATCATCATCGGAGGCAAAAAAAGAAGCACTGACAAGGTCTTGGAGGCATTTCTAGGTCAAGGGTCTGAGTCTTGGTCATGGTACTTGTCATTTGGAGATCTATAAGAAGAATCCTTTGTGGGTTTTCCTCTCCAAGAGGGAGAGGTTTTTCCCTGGCTCTAGGAGCCTAATTTTGTGTCTCATGTACTTGGATAATTGACTTGATGAAAGAATAACTAAGATAAAGAAGACAATACATAAGTAACTCAAGTAAGCTCACAAGTAATTATCAAGAAGAGAATTTGAATTATTCATTAGCCCTCCAAATTCTCAACATGGTTTCAGAGCTAAGGTGCTAAAGAAAAAGGGCTAATTGAAAAAGAGGCAGTCAAGGAACAAAAATTAGCTTCCTAGAAAGCATCAAAGCAAAAGTCAAAGTATACATTGTAAGGTCAAATCATTTTGCAAGGAAATACTCAAGCCATCTCAAGAATATTTTCACCCTTATTCAAGGAATCCACACATCAAGGAGGTAATCTTTAACATAAAAGATTCTTGGTATTGAAGACATTGTTGGAAGACACATCATTAAGCATCACCCAACACTATTGAAGACATCTTCATTATGAAGTAATCCTTGATCATCAAGGATCCAAGATCACCTACTTTGAAATAAATCTAAGAGGGAGTTCTTGCCATCATCTTCAACAAGGAAGCTAATAGAAGAAGGAAATCATCTACTCAAGTAAGTATCTTCATGACTTCATATGAATTTATCAAAAAATTTTCTTTGCAATGAAAGCGAAAAATTGGTTAGGGTTTCAGACTTTCTTGCATGGAAGACAAGGACAATGAAGTCATGCAAAATAAATGAAGAGAGATATAAGATCCCAAAGGATTCTTATAGAATCCATAAAAGACTCTCTCATCTCCGATGTATCAAATATAAAATCACCAGAAAGGAAAATATGAGAAAATTGGTGGAGATATTCTCTGTGAGTACTGCAGGAGAAGAAATTTGAGATCAACTACAGGAACTGGGAGAAGTAATGTCTGACACTGAGATGACTACAGTGGTGTTGAATGCTCTGCTATAAGAATGTGGAAACTTCACTTCAAGTTTATACGGGAGGAAAGAAGCCACACCATTCCACGATTTATGGTCTTTATGTAAAATAGAGGAAACAAGATTAAGATCCAAAGGTGTTACAAGATCAAGTGAAGGGAATCAAGCCTTTGCAGCCATGTCAAGGAAGAAAGGAAGATTCAATAAGTTTGAATAGTATGGACAAAGCACGATGCTTTGGATGTGATGAAATTGAGCATTAAAAAATAGATTGTCTGAAATCTGAAAAGGACAAGATAAATATGGAAGAAGCCTATATCTCAAAAATGAGGGAAGACTCGATGCAAATAAATCTAAGAAAGAAGAAGTGAGGGATCTCATCTATGATTGAGATCATCTTCTCATTTAAGAGATTTCTATTGGTTTTAAAATAGTATGTTAGGAAGCAATGTATATTATAGCATCAAGATAAAAGCATGGTAGGAGCTCTTGGTGAAGCAACTTCGAGAAAACCCTCTCTGATAACAACACTGATGGAAGGAAGTAATCAATATCAAGGGTCATCATGGAAACATAATTATGGGATGTAATGACATATGATGAAGTAGGTCAAGAGAATGAAGCCCTTCATTCTAGTAAAGCTGCTACATGATGACTTAAACGATAAATGTATGAGGTATGCATATATTTATATGTTGACACTGGATATCGTGAAGTCATGTCATATGGTTGCAGGTAATAGACTTCCATATTTAGAAGTATGATATATGAAGGAGGATCTCTCAGTGCATTGACAGATGAAATGAACATAATATATCCTCATGGAATATGAGGTGGTTTTATATGAACAAGAAATTGGAAAATTTGTAAGATATTGGGAATGAAGAATGTGCAGAAAGGAAGAGATCATGAAATGCAACCATGTCAAGAGGAAGTTATTATCCAGCGGCCAAGAATATGTGACTAAGAGATCTCCTGGGAGGATATGTAGACTCTAATAGGAGTCTGGTAAAGAAGAAGACCCTTGACAAAACATATCACTAGGAGATGTGTCAATCTGTATAAAAGATGCCGATGCCTACAGAAAGATGTCATGGTGAAAGATAATCACTGAGGTAAATTTTGTTTTAAAATTTCATATGTATATATTTATCTGGATGAATTTGTGCAGGGCTACTATTCATGAGAAAGGATGTATGACCCTTGGAGATGATTCGAAGGAAAGAATCATGGCATAACAGTAGACCTAATGAGAAAGATTGATGAATCAATTTTTGATAGTGGACATGACTCATGACTGAAAGTGATGGATGATTTGTGCCCTATGAAGCCAAAATTTGAAGATTCCTCAATATCGAAATCCATGACATTGAGGGGAGGAATTATTCATGAGTAGCCAGATTGCTGCTACAAGTCCCTGGTTGATAGGGAGCCTGGTGGTAAGTTTCTTGCTTGGGAGAAACTGGAAGTATATCCTTCCTGTGTTGAGAGGGAGTGACATGTGATACTCTATTACATGTTTCATGCACTAGACTAGGACTAAAAACCGTAATTCTTAGTGAAGGCCATGTGAAGAGAATGGATAGACACATCATTCTGGTCTTCACCTGGAAGACAAAATGGAGGATTGGGTAATCATCTGGAATTCAATACTCTTTGAGAATGAGGCAGGGCATTCAAGATAAGAGTAGTCGAGGACCGATATTCTTTGAGGGCTGGATACCCAAGAGAAGAATAGTCCAAGAAGGTCATACTTTTGGAACACTTGGGTGGAGTATGTACCTTGGAGAGACAATGACTATGGTGTCTATTATTCATGTGTATCACCAACATTGTAGCCCATTGTCTCATTGAGAGATGGGGTTGTTATTCAAGGCCTTGCACTAGGTAAATGTTGGTTGATATGATGCTATATATATGCTATTACCAATCCGATTCTTCTTATGAGATTATTTATTTTGAAAGTGACCGTGTACCTATATGAATACCTCCCTAGTTAAGAGGGAGTGTTGAAAAGTGTAACTAGGTCGGTCTTCATATTGACTGTGTAGTTATTTATTTTATGTAAACAAGAAGACAAAGATAATAAAATGTATTTTTGGTTGTACTTGCTTCAAGGGTTTCATGAGCAAGTTTTTAATATAGACTTCTTCTTGATGTCTATTAGGGTTGTCTTCTAGTTACATTTGTAATTACGTGTCTAGTAAATGAAGAGTCTAGTCATCAATATATGCTCTAGACCTTGTCATAAACTTCGTCACAAATCCTTGAAGGAATGGCTCAAAACAACCCTCACTCAGCGCTGGAATATATGCTTCAATACAGTGAAGAAATACCTCATTAAATGCTGAAGTAAATACATTACAAGTCGACTTCTAAACAGTGGAGAAATCGGCCCAATAGTTGACTGTATGGTCGTCCTAAATCCAGAACTGTACACTATAAATACACAAAAAAATCAAATTTTCAGAGTTACAGAGGTATAGAAAAATGTGAATTTTCAGAGGTACAATGGTATAGAGAAATACAGATTTTTAGAGGTACAGGATGTGTGGATTTTAGAGGTACAAGATGTGCGGATTTGTGAGAGGAACCAATGCAGATTAAGTGTGGATTTCTCTGAGTTTTTTGCAGAAAGAAAAAGTGTGGATTTCAGTGTACTTGTACAGGGTTAAGTACCGACATATCTGCGGTCTACTAGGAGGATACATGTGCAGACTTCAGGACATACTTGTGATACATCTGTAGTATAAGTATAGGGTTAAGCACAACATAAAGTTTGGTTGAAGTATGATTGTGGATCTGTTGTGAAGTCTGGTTGACGTACACTATGATGCAAAGCAATATGGAAAAGAGAGGAAGGTAAATCTTTGATTTACCTTCCTACTCAAAGGTTCTGCATCTCTATTGTATGCAAAGGATTAGAATGATTTAGCAAGCAATCAAAAGTATCTCAAGACAAACATAGAGACCAAGATCTCTAAGGATGGTGCAGATCAGTGTAAGCTAGTGCCAAAATGAAGGATCAGCATTGGAGGAAAACAAAGAAGCACTGAAAATGTATTGGAGGAATTCCTAGGTCAAGGGTCTAAGTCTTGGTCATGGTACTTGTCATTTGGAGATCTATAAGAAGAATTCTTTGTGGGTTTTCCTCTCCAAGAGGGAGAGGTTTTGCCTTGGCTCTAGGAGCCTAATTTTGTGTCTCGTGTACTTTGATAATTGACTTGTTGAAAGAATAACTAAGATAAAGAAGACAACACATAAGTAACTCAAGTAAGCTCACAAGTAATTATCAAGAAGAGAATTTGAATTATTCACTAGCCCTCCAAATTCTCAACATTGGATACATTAGTTAGAAGGAAGTTTTTCTCTTTTTTGGATGGATTCAGTGGGTATAACCAAATCCAAATAGCTCCCGAGGATCAGGATAATACTACCTTCACATGCCCTTGGGGAACCTTCGCATATCGGGTCCTTCTATTTGGTCTCTGTAATGTGCCTGCTACCTTTCAAAGGGAAATATTAGGAATCTTGTCTAACCTAGTTGATGATAGTGTTGATATTTATATGGATGAATTTACACCATATGGGGATTCTTTTGAAGAAGGGTTGGAAAACATAGAGAAATTACTTAAAATATGTAAACAAACACATGTTTCACTAAGTACACTAAAATGATATATGTTGATGGAGGAAGTAGTAGTCACTGGACACTTTCTTTCAGCTGTTGGAATTCGAGTTGATCCTGCCAAGGTAGAGGTAATAATATATTTTCATGTACCTAAGACATCGACATAAGTTCGTAGTTTTATTGGCTGCGCTGGCTATTAAAGATGTTTTGTAGACTTTTTTTTTTTTTTTTGAAATAGCATTCCCACTTTTTTAGATGTTGACTAAAGATGGAGAGTTTGTGTGGAAAAATGAATGAGAAACAACCTTTGTGAAAATAAAGGAACTAGTCTGTGAAGTTCCAATATTACATGGTCCTGACTGGAAGCTCCCATTTCATATCCATACTGATGATTCTCATACAACAATTGGGGTAGTTTTGGGACAACAGGAGGACAAGAGGCCATATGAAATCTATTATGTCAGCAAAAATTTGACTCCTGTTGAATTAAAATATATGGTAATTGAAAATTAGTTTATGGTTGTTATTTATGCTATTAGTAAATTCTGACATTACATTACATGATATCCTACTTTTGTGCACACTGATTACACAACAATCAGGTACTTGAGGAATAAACCTGTAACCCCTGGTCGTATTACAAGATGGTTATTGTTACTACAAAAATTTTATATCACCATTATAGATAAACCAGGAAAAGATAATGTAGTTGCTGACTTCCTGTCTAGGCTGGACACTAGTGATGAAGGTACACTTATAGAAGATAGTTTCCAAACTAACATCTTTTTGCAATTTCTACTCATACTCCATGGTATGCCAATATTGATAACTATCTTACTACATGAAAATTACCTCAACATTTTCCATATAAGGAACATCAGAAGATTATCCATCATAGTGCTCATTATTCATGGAGAGCAGGATATATTTTTCACATAGGAATCGAATAGAAAATCCGCCACTGTGTAGGAGAATATGACATCTATGATGCCTTGAAATTTTCTCATGATGGACCCTGTGGAGGACATTTTATAGATAAATGAACATGTCATAATGTTTTGCAGATGGGGTACTATTGGCCCTCTATCTTTCAAGATGCAAGGAATCATGTTAGAGGGTGCAATAGCTGCCAGCGGATGGGTCCAGCTGGTCGATCGGATGAAATTTCGTTACATCCTCAAGTAGTCTTTGAGCCCTTTGAAAAATGGGCTATTGATTTTGTTGGGCCATTAAATCCATACTCACATAAGAAAGTTAACATCTTGGTCTACAAGGATTATGTAACAAATTGGGTAGAGGCCAAGGATTTTGTGAAAGAAACAAAACGGGTTGTCTCAGACTTCTTATTTGAAGAAAATTTTGCTGGTTATGGTGCTCCTAGGGAGATAGTTTCAGATGGGGGAGCCTAACTATGTTGGAATATATTTTAAATGAAATTTATAATTAAATTTCTACAAAACCATGTGTTGTTTCCAATTGGTGGTTTTGTTTTCTCTTTCCATAAATTCAAAAAACCATGTCTAGTTTTGTTTCTATTACCCCTTGGGTCTGTAAATTCATTTTATCTACATGTAAATTCATTTTACCCTTGTAGAATATTTGGATAGTTTTGCAAAACCATGTGTTGATTTTTATGGTTGGGAGAGTATTCTTACTTTACTCTTTTACTTTCACCTGTACATTAATTTCATATGAAAATTTCCCTTTTATTTTATTTGATAATTTCATGGCATCAGTGAATTTTATTTCATGTGTCGTTGTAAAACCATTTTACCTTTGAATCTCATTCCACAACCTTAGTCTCATATTTCTTGTAGCTATATAATTTTACCTCAAGTATGGTTTCACCCGTAGCTCTGATTCTCATATCTGTGTATTTCACTTGAAATTAATTCACCCTACATTCCCACCACAATTTCATAAGATTTAAAATTGAAACAGTTAATGGTTTACGCATGGGGAGCAAGTAGTATGTGGTATTTGGAGAGGGAGTGTGGGGTGCGAAAAATAATTTTAACCATTCATTTATTTCTTGGAATCTCGAGGTAAATAAAATGAAGGGGATTTAATTATTAGTGCAAGGTGGGCCATAGGTTGACTTTGCAAGGGGAAGAGGTAGTATAGGTTTTCAGGGAGAAATTAATATAAAGTCCAAAACTTTATATTAATAGGGTTTTGTGAAGTAAGGGGTAAAAAAGGGATTTACTTTTGGATAGTTTATAATGTGCGGGAATGAAGGGTTTAGCAAGGGAAAAGGGGTTTTTCAAAGGGGAAAAAGGGGATTTTCAATGGGAAAAGGGTTTTTAGGAGGGGAAAAATATTAGGGAATGAAATGTAATGAAGGGTTAATGAAGGGAATATGCAAATAAGGGGCAAGTTAGGAAAAAAATAACTTAGGGAATGAGTTTGAAGGGGAAAAAATGAATGGAGGGAAATTAGTAAATGAGCTTTAATATTTAGATCTAAGATTACATAGAACTTTAGGGTGTCCTCCTTCTTTGATAATTACTCCTGCACATGAACCATAGGATTTAAGCATGATGAAGGTGCATTTGATCTAGCAACCTTATGCATTCCAAAACCTTTTACTCTTTTTTTTTAGTTTCCCTAACATTTCATTGTGCATTCTTTGTTTATAGCAACTAACACCTAACATTTTATTTTCTTCTTTTTATGGGGTTCATATATATATATATATATATATATATATATATATATATATATATATATATATATATATAATATTCTTTTTTTTCAGTCCTTGGATTTTTCTTTTAGGACTTCACCCTCTTTACATTTTTTATTTTAATATGGGAAAACATTTTGCAGGAAGCAAAAGTATGCACAATAGTACAAGACTAATCATAGTCAATTAAAAATTATGATCCTATTATTATAAGAATCTAACACCCTCCACCTTTCTACTTATATGAATTTTTTCACATGTTAGTGATAACTACAATAAACATCAAAACAATATTTTAGTTATATTGCATTCAAAATAGTATTTTAGTTATATATAATTTTAAATGCAGAAATATCATCCTACTAGTCACCCACCCTTCAACCCACATATTCACCCTATCGAAAGACAAACATTATGACTATACTAATCAAAACCACTATAATATCAAAGGAAAAATGTAAAGCTGCATGCAAAACAATTGGTGGGGCATGTTCATATACTTGATATCAAAGTAAATACTAGTAAATATATATTTTATGGAAATTACAATCCACACATATGTAGGTTGTTCTTGTGAAATTTTTTGGTCTTCTTGGTTGTATGGAAACTTAACTAGTAGAGCATCTCAGCTAAGGTAAAGGATGTCTAATCTAATTGTGACCTTGAAATGAAATAATGAAAGACTTGGACAAAAAAAAAACCTCTCAACTCAAAATCTGATGAAAAATTCAAAAATAAACACATATAAACATGTTCGTTGCCTCATATGAACATACCCTTGGAGGATACTAGGTAGTCTCGATTTTATTTTGTTTTGAATCTGTCGAGCAAGTGAATCCACCAAGGCTAACGTGATTTATGCCAAGCTTCTTTTGTGGAGCACCAGTAAAAATTGAGCTCAAAATCTTACTTTATGCCCTCCACGTTGTTTCTAATGAGATTTTGGACCCTTGTTGATTGGATTAAGGAGGTTGAGATAGGCATAGAAGTAGAGAGTGATAGTGAATATGAGGGGAGATTCCAGGGCATAATTGTGTAAATATTGTGTAATCAAGTATGGAACTTCTGTGTATTGAATTGAGCATTTTTGTATGGATTCAATTTTATTGAAGGAATTTTCTTAAGTGTTGATTATGAAATACGAACATGTCTCTATTATTTGTGAGTACCAAATTAAAACTTCATAGAATATGTGAGAAGTTGATCGGGAATTCATATGACATTCCTGGAATGGTGGGTGCACAAAATCAGATAACTAGAATTAGTTACAGGAATTCTTATTCCTGCAGAAGGTTTTTGGAATTCCCTTCCGGTGGGATGAAATTGTGATTAATTGATATGGTCTTCTCTTTGTGTGTTTGACAAGTCAAAGGTTCAAATGCATGAGATCAGAGATATATATGAAATGATTAATACTTTTTATGAAGGATCAAATAAGATCTAATCTTGTATTTCGGCATAGGAAGTGAAAGAAAATTCAATATAAATGTTTACCGAGGTGTTGTAAAAAGATGGAACCTAGACTTGCATTTTTAGAGAGGAAATTCGTTGGGAAAAAATAGAATGAGTCTATTATGGAATTTAAATTCAAGGGGCATGGTCCCATTTTCCATTTTCATTGAGGTATGATTTTCTGGGCACCAATATAGAAACTACATTGTTCAGAATTTCGTTGGGAGAATTGAAGTTTTCAAATTTATGCATGTGTACTCTGCATTGAATTTGTTCAATGATTGAATTGGTTTCTGGATTTTGTTGGTGAGTATAAGTCCAACAATATTGTGATCAAGGAATGGTCAAAGAGGTGAAGGAAAATAAAAATGGAAATCACCTAATACTTCGATAGAATTCTGCAGAATGGAAATATCCTTTTGAAAATGGCGGTGAATGCTTTGGGAATGGCCAACATGTGATTTATTCATGCAATTTTAATTTTCGAGCCTGATGTCAAAATATTTGATCCCTTTGGTATTTTAATTACTTTATAAACTTAACTGATATGTATGGAGTGACTCTCTAAGGCATAGCATTCATTTCTAAACAATTATTTTTTCTATTGGAAAAATATGGAACTAAATTATGTGTATTGAAAGCATGAAACATATAGTGGAGTAAATGAAATGCATGGGGAATCTGTTAATATGCCTAGACCAGAAGTTGAATGGTAATTCTTGAAGGCATGCATCATATGTCATAAAAAAATTGTATGCAACATTATAGTTTGAAGATGAGTTATTTCAGAGTCAAAGAATTTGAATCATAGATGTTTTATATTGGAAAAAATCTAAATCCAAAATATTTGTGTATAGTGTATTTGTTATTTGGATGGAACTATATCTTTTTTGAGTTATAAATATGGATTTAAGGAAGCAATACTATGCCATTGAGAACTTTACCTTCAATGGAACTTCTTTGCATGTGAATATCCAACTAATATAGAATCTATATGAAAGTGATTTATGCCATTGAGAAGTCTACCTTCAATGTAACTTCTTTGCATGTGAATATCCAACTAATAGAGAATCTATATGAATGTGATATTACGCTTTGTACTACCATGAAGGCATAGTCAACGCATAATTTTTTTTATGCATGGTATATGCTAGAAGTGGGAAATATCACCATTTAATTAATAATAACACGTGTATTTGTTATTTGGATGGAACTATATCTTTTTTGAGTTATAAATATGGATTTAAGGAAGCAATACTATGCCATTGAGAACTTTACCTTCAATGGAACTTCTTTGCATGTGAATATCCAACTAATATAGAATCTATATGAAAGTGATTTATGCCATTGAGAAGTCTACCTTCAATGTAACTTGTTTGCATGTGAATATCCAACTAATAGAGAATCTATATGAATGTGATATTATGCTTTGTACTACCATGAAGGCATAGTCAACGCATAATTTTTTTTTATGCATGGTATATGCTAGAAGTGGAACATATCACCATTTAATTAATAATAACACATCCCGAACAACCATGATTATGCCAATGAATGCATTAAATATTGATCTAGCTATCATACATAGTTAGGCTAGGATGTGTTGTTACTCTCCTTTTCATTGCCGGTAAACTATTATATTTAACCTTTAGCTAAATATAGGGGAGATCCTAGTGTTTTTGGAAACCATGTATGTCATTTATCCCATAAAATAAGGAATTTGAAATAAATGAATTTAATATTTTATTGAATTTTTTTTTTTTATGGATTATAAATCCCACTAAACATGGTTGAAAAATTGACATTATGCATAGTTGTTTCTTGTTATCCCAATCTAGGAAAGCAGTGATTACTTATGTTTTATGCAATATTGCGATGAAAAAAGTCCTCCAAAGGAAAATGAATGTACTTGGAAGAACAACAAACAATGAAGCATATTATATTGCATTGATAGAAGGCTTAGGAACAACTAGGGAGTATGGCTCCAATGGAATTGTAGTTTTCACCAATTCCTAACTTGTGTGAAA
>CM076572.1:532006894-532122031 GCA_034641835.2 Pinus albicaulis
GATGCCCATCATAATTAATCTCTGATCATTAATAACGAGAGCCGAAGGCTGGATCAAATTGGAGCATGCGGAATCGCTAAGAGGAGTGGAGGTCCGATCTTGAACAGTGTTAAAAATTAATTAATGCGGATTTGATGTGAAAACTTAATTGAACAACGTTAAATGTTAATGCGATTGATATGAAATCGCCATATCCATGTCCCATCGCCTTAAACGCCATCAAATGCACCCGCAGCCGGGAGCAGGGCAAGTTTTTATTGAGGACACGTGGCAGAAATTGATTGGAGCAGATCTTTGTTTGGGCCGCTCGCGCAGTGGAAATCCGGACCCGAAAAATATTAGGGCGAATTTGATAAGAAATTCGCGTCACAACTCTCCCTCCGTACGCCAGCCCAACTTCGGACCCGAAAAAGATTAGGGTGGAATTCATTTGGTTTTCGCGTCACAAAATTGGCCGACGTCGGCAGGCTATTTTGGAACGCAAATTTGGTTTGAATTATGGTTTATCGCCGTTTGAAGTCCGACGGGCTCGACTTAAGAACAATTTTGTTTGATCCCATCTTATAAAATTTGTGTTGGTTTTCTTTGATAATACACATATTTATAATAAATCATGGGAATACCACACTAAACATGTGGAAAAGTTATATAGATTATTGAGAACAATCATTTTTATGTAAGAATATCCAAGGCGAGGTACGTATGAGGAAACAAGGGTCGTAAGCGCTAAATATAAAAATCCCGGCTTAGCGAAGACAAAATTGTTGTGCTTCCGGAACACGACAGGATTGGACATCGGGTTAACAAACAAAGGATAGCAAAACTAGACTTGCACCACAAGGTCAAGCCCTCTACCAAAACCACGAGCGGAATCACAAAGCGGGTTAACACATATCTGCAACTTTTACTGAGTGAAGACGTCCATTTCCTATTTGCGAGCGAGTCCATAGGGAATGTGACATGTGGCAAAGTGACCCACGGAAAACCACCGTTTAACCCGCTCCATCGCACCTTAAAGCCCGACGTTGGAAGTCGAGCAAAATTGCCAAGAGTCGTTGATTTGGAGAAGGGCCATCGGACGGTGGTCGCATGTTGAACTTGCCCGGAGGTTAACTAAGGTGTGCGGAGGATAGCCAGGTACGATACGAGTGTTTGATTGGTTATTGATATATAGGTGGGGCCGGAGTATAATGAAATTGTTTAATTAAACGATTGGCGGATAATTAGCATAAGTCTGGAGCGTGATTGTTGTAAGGCTGGGTGGTGAAATATAGAGCAGAAAGTTCATTACAAGTTATTTATTTAAAAAGAAACGTGGAGTATAAATACAAAGTGTTGAAATTTAAACATTGGTTATAAGGATTGGAGATAATATAAAGTCGGGAATATAAATTAAAGTCCAACCATTGTGGATAGTATTTATTTATCAAATTCTACGAATTTCTACGAATTTGATAAATAAACTCGAAGAAAGAAGAAGTCAATTAAGACTCAGGCTGGAGGAAAAGAACGGGGTAAACCAAGGGAAAATGCTAACAGAGCGATTGTAGACACACCAGCTCTCCTTAGGGGTCCAATTTCAGTTTTTTTGCATCACACGATGATCTCTCTTCTCTAGCATTTACTTGTATTGAAGATCACTATTCTAGGAATAAGGAGTTATTTTCTCCAAAAATAACCCTAGCCAAACATTTACAATGCATCAAGGATATCTTTCTATGCTTCATAAGTACATATTTTCTACTTCTAAATCATGTCTTGGAAGTGGTTGTTTTGCTAGAAATTATTCACCAGTTGGTTTCATACCAAAGTCTTTTTCTCATTTTCAGCATCCAATACATGAAAAAGATAATAGTTTAAAACAACATAAATATTTGAAATTTTGCAAGAATTTTCTGGCACACTTTGAATATGAATTTTGAAGTCAAGTGCATGATGTTGTATATGATCAAGTGTCATTTTGAATACCAAATGTTTCACAAGAAATTTCTCAACATGCTACCCTGCAGTAAGGATTAAATGACAATATTGCATCAACTATTTCCATAATAAAAGTGCACCTCGGCCATAAGACTAAACAACTACAAATGTTTTAGATCTAACAAGACCACACAATCAAATGTATTCCACAAGGCCAATATTGTATGAAAAATGAAAAGGAGTTTGCAACCAAAAATACCTTAGGCAACTAATTCAATTAGATACACCAAACCATCAACAAAAAGGAAAAGCAGCCTACTCAAAAGGCAAGCGTTTACCTCCTTTGAAAAAATTTTGAGTTTCAAAACAAGGGCCTTTATTGTCTTGTCAATGACCCTAGTAATTTGAATGGGGTTTGCACCTGCTGCAACAACCTAAAAAAAAGGTTTCATTTCAAATTATTTTCCACAAATTTAAGATACAACCATTGTCAGTTTTGTATTTCCTAACAAGCTCATAAATTTTGACAAAAGAACCAAAATTTTTTAATACCTGATAGCAATTTTTCACTCAAAAACTATCTTAGACTCAATAAGCCCAACCCAAAACTAAAAAACCAAACACCATAAGACCCTACAAAAATGAATAGATGATCTTAATCCAGTGCTATCGACAAAAAGTTACCTTTACACCCTCACTTATTAAACCCTGTGCTGTTGAATTTTAACTTCAACTGCTGCAGCAGAAGGACGGATGCAGCAGCAACATTTTTTTTTTGGAGGTTGCTTGCATGCCATCCAGAAATTTAATTCAGCATTTAAAATTCCTGCAAGTTTTTTTTGTAGACGGCCGCAACCATATTTCTGTACAGGATTGTATTTAAACACAACAACCAACATTAACGCAATTCACCAACCAGAAATTAAACAAACATAAATTTACTCGACAATCTTGTAAATTCAAAAGGAGGACACGTGGAGCATTAATATTGGATCGCATGAAATTGAAGGGAATCTGAAAACCTGAAAACCGGACCCAAATTTTTTATAGGGCACATTGGATTGAGAATTCGAGTTAAAATTAGGCAGACGTCAGTATCCCATTTTGGAACGTGAATTTGGTTTGAAATTCAATCTATTCAGACTTTTGAAGTCCGACGGAAAGGGTTCTTTAATGTTTTGATAGTTTAATATATACATATGTTTTAAACATATGTTATATATATATATCATATGCGAAATTAAAGGTGGGCCATAGAATTTAGTTTTAATTTTATTTTTTTTAAAAGAGGGTTTATTATAATATGTTTTATATGTTACGGCATATAAAAATAAAAAGGTCGAAAAAGCTTGGTAGTTTTTTTTTATAGACAGTACGTAAATTTTTTATTACACAGCAGTGTGTAAAAGGTGAAAGACTGAGTGTAACTTTTTAAGTGTGTATGCACAGCAGTGCGAAAGGGAAAAACACAGCAGAGTGTTTTAGAGACAGAGTATGTTTGTTTTGAACAGACAGTGAGTTGGTTTTATGCACTGCGTTTTGTAGCAGTCATAATTTTGTAATCCCTCTCGGTGAGGAAGTAGTGTAATAGTTTTTTTTTGAGTTATTGAAGGGAATAGAAGTTTGTTTTCAAAGTATTGAAACTCTGTCTCCTGTCAAAGAAATTTTTATTTTCTCTATGTTAGAGGAAGGGAGATTTATTCTCCATTCATTGTTCTGGAAATTTTCAATATTCCAACATGTGCAAGAACAACAGATGTTGTGGTTCCATCCCCAGCTAAATCATTTGTCTTTGTCGCAGCTTTCCTTACCAACTTGGCCCCAATATTTTCAACTGGGTTCTCTAATTCAACCAATAAAAAGGCCAAAACCATAGCATTGAGATACATTTCATTACACTGTCAATAACAATAAAATTTGACTCAGCCATAACCCTTTCCTTTTATTGTTGTGAAAAGCTTTATGCATTACTCTAATGTGGCTAGTCCATAGGCCAAGTGGACCACTGGGTAACAAATATGTTTCCTTTCACCTTTGAGTTTTCAAATTATGCCTACCAAATCTAAGACATTTAAGAGGGGGAACTAATACAACGTTAAAAAGAAAACCGGAGCACACATCTACAAATTACCTCCTTAGCTACTGTCACACCATCATTAACTATTTTCGGAGAACCATGCTTGCTCTCCAAGACAACATTTTTCCCTTCGCCCCAAGGGTGACTCCAACAAGATCAGCAAGCTTGTTCACACCGCCTGCAAGACAAATTGACAATGCTTTCGATAAGTGTGCAATTGAATGCCAGACCATATGCCAAAAAAACCCTCCATGAAAAATTAAAATAACACATTAAAATCGAATATAAGTGGACAAGGAAATATCCACCGCAGTGAAGTTTCACGTGCAGGTGACCTTCCTTTAAACATAATTTTTTCTCTGACCTGCAATTTTTTTGTCACTGAGCCATCCTTGTTGAAGTACAAATCCTTTTCCATAGCTCTTGTATTAACTACCTTCTCTCTGTCGCGTAATCTCAGAGTCCCTCTTCTGCTTGAGTGATTAAAGGAAATGGGTGAAAAAACTGAAAGAGAAGACAATTGTCTGCCATAATTATCAGACATTGCACCCAACTTCTTCCCCTTTCCATTGTTACCCAATGAGGTAGATGTGGAAATTGTTGTCATACTTCCCAAAGCAGAGGCCATCTTCTCTTATGCTGAATATAGAATTACAAGATCTTCATATTAGTATGAACCTTAAAAAACATGACTCCCATTGCTAAAAACCACTTTTAAGTTGTAGCAGGCAAACTAAACAACTATCGCAACTTTTGGCAACTTCTGGAGCATTAAGAGAGAAACAACCAAAGAGAAATACAACCACAATCCTCATTTTAATGAGACCGGACTATATATTTGCATTAAGATAATAGAAAGAAATCACGACTATATTAAGGCCAGCACAAAACAATCTTTAACCGGTGTCTCTTGCGGCCTTCAGGTTACCATGCTAGAGGTTGCATATTTTTAATTTAAATTCTTGACCTCTCGTGCCCATCTATGAATGCATCCAATGGGATATCTACATCAAATGCTCCTTTATGTCCCCAAAAACAAATTCCCTACTACAAGAGCACCAGTATTGATGGATCACCCCACACCATCCCACCCACTAGAAACGGTGAAAAAGGAAACCCGAGAAACCTTCTGAAATATCTCAAGATGACTATATGGGTGGTTCTTATGAATCAACCAACCATTCAGAACATGCTCATCAATCCAAACCATGAGTATTATGTGATAATATTCAAGCAGGCACTGAATCGGATTTCTGAAGCTATGTTAGAGAAACCCTAAACTCTCACTGAAAATAGGTGAAATGTGGCACCACTCAAATATTGACATGTGCCAATTGGTACAAGTGGTAGACAATTGGCATGCTCAAACAACGAGGTGATGCAGGAATGACATGAGGGAGAAAATATCAGAAAATCCCCAAATCTAGAGAACTAAAGCTCATCACCAACTTGAGATTGACAACTTTACATGATGTAACCTATGAAATCGTAAATGGAGAAATCATAGTAACAATAAAGTAACCTATGTAACAATAAATTCAGATTCATCCTGGGAGTGGTAATGGGAGAAATCATAGTGAACAACATGAAACATGCAGAGTTGCTTACAATCAAATAGATGAAAAAACACATACAAAAAACCTAGATAATAATCATGAACAAACTTAATATTGAATTATGAACTGTAAAGGAACTTACAAAATGTGACATTACGAACCTGGTCAAGCGCACAAGCAAAAATATCCTGGACATGACCCTGGTTGACAAGTTGTATTACTCATGATGCAAGAGGATTTGTACCTGCACTACCAAGTCAATCAAAATCCATCATTATCTATACAATAAATACAAGTAATTGATGTAGTATTTTTTACTCTAAGATGCATTCTTATGATAATGTTAGAACATATGTTGAAAATGTCAAAACATACCTCAATAAGCTCCTCTTCGTTTCAAGAACAATTTATTGAGTCGCATGAACTTGGAACAAGCCTCCCACGATCTGAAAGAGTAGCAACTAAGTCAACAGTGACTTTTTTGTTGCTACGCTGGATCAAGGGAGGTTTGCTCCAAGATTAAATCGCTCCAATAAATTATTCTCTACTAAACAGGGCCAACCACGTGAAGGTGGAAGCTCTTATGGCCCCTCTCCCCCCCCCTCACATCACTCTCAATTCCCCAATACCCAATCTATATTTCATTTTTTACTTTCATGAGCATAAAAAAAATATTCAATAACTAATAAAAAACAATTCAACAAAAAGTATGCAAGGAAACATTGCAATTAATGCTTGACATAAAAATAGTATGATAAATGAGTTTTTTATATAACGCAAAAAACGTTCCAAGTATGGTAACGTTTGTCTTATAATAATACAATATTTTACACTATCAAATTTTCTTTTTCTTCTTCCTATTTCTAAAGCTCCTAATTACATCATCAATATCATCATTCTCTGCTCCTGTTTCGTGCCTTTCGACCCGCACTGCTGACCTAGTTGCGTAGTCACGATGTCTGGTCTCATCCAGTGACGGGGCATCGCCTACAAAAACAGATAATATTAAATTTTAATTGTCAGTTTTTAAATATCATTGAACTAGTTCGGTAATATTAATAAAAATAATTGCAATGAGATTATTTACCTGGTGCACCAGTTGTCGCCGCTGACCTAGTTGCGTAGTCACGATGTCTGGTCTCATCCAGTGATAGGGCATCGCCTACAAAAACAGATAATATTAAATTTTAATTGTCAGTTTTTAAATATCATTGAACTAGTTCGGTAATATTAATAAAAAAAATTGCAATGAGATTATTTACCTGGTGCACCAGTTGTCGCCGCTGACCTAGTTTCGTTGTCACGAAGTCTGGTCTCATCCAGTGACGGGGCATCGCCTACAAAAACAGATAATATTAAATTTTAATTGTCGGTTTTTAAATATCATTGAACTAGTTCGGTAATATTAATAAAAAAAATTGCAATGAGATTATTTACCTGGTGCACCAGTTGTCGCCGTTGGGACTGTTGCCCTGTCTTCCTCTCTGGTGGTAAGATCCTCAAGGGAAACATTCTCTGTCATTTAAACAAAAAACGTTATAAGGACAACCATTAAGGTATAATTAGAAAAAATTATAAGTGGAAATTAATTACCGTCACGGCCCTCACTGATAGTAGCATTGTCGGCCTGGTCCCTACTACAATGATCAGGTTGCACGTGAGGATCATCTACATATGGCTCTAAAACTGGGTTATTTGCCTCGTCGGTAGTGCTGCTCCCCTGATTTAAACAAAGTTGTTAGACATTAAATTTATGGACGAAAACAAACATATTGAAAGGTTAATGTTTTACCTTATCAGGCATTCTGGATCTTGGGACCTGCCCCAAGCTTCTGTGACGTTCAACTACGACTTGATAGCCGAAATGGAAAGCGATATTTTTATCTTCCTCTGTAGTTTTTGTTCCGAAGTCATCACCCTACATTACATATGATTGTGTATTTTTAATCATATCTGATAGGATTAAAAAAACGTTGGAAGGCGATACAATTAATTATAAGATGTTTAGCTACTTAATTACAATTCTTGCAGCTAATTTCAAGTAGCCACCCTGGCCGAGCTTGTGATGGCCCCTTTTCTCAATCCTAGCTTTGGTTGCCTTTGAGGTGTCAGGCAACCTAGCAGGGTTGTCCTCGTACGGGGTTGATGGGTACCTTGCAGCCGGACGGGTGGCTGTCGCAAGCTATTGAATTAAAGTTGTAATTTATCTTCTTGGTCCGGTTGGCATTTCTCCTTCTTTCTTTGCCCTTTTCTCTTTTAATCCATGGATGAGTGCTCTCCACTCACTCTGCAGAAAGCTGAGGACTATATCTGAGGTTAGGTGGTGTCTATGGAAATTATTATAAGTACAACTGAAAATATTTGCTGACTGCAAAGCCACATTTATTATGTAAAATATACGGAAGCCCAAAAAGAGCCAGTAATACGAAGTTCTTTTTCAAGTTAAAATTAAAGTTCCACCCACCCTGTACGTATGGTTGGGCCAAAAATTACCAACGCATGGCTCTCCAAAATCCTGTAGAACTCATTGTTTCCTACACAGAATAAAACCAAAAAAAAAAAAGATATTATCATTAATTTAAAAATAAAAATCATGATAAATATGTTTTAGATAAAGTACATGAAATAGTTAAAATATTAAAATTTACCTAGGAGTTGTACATGCTTTATAGGGACACCCTCATTGTTCACCAACAACGTGCCATTAATGGTCCCTGTGGAGCTGACACGTGTAGCTCCAGGAAACGCAATAATGTAGTTGGCCATATCAGCCTCATCATTGCCAACACGTTCAGCGGTTGGCTAGGTGTCTGCTTGGGCAGGGTGTGTTTCTTGGCTGGCACCTAAAGGAGTAGAAGGTGTACGAGAGGGTTGTTGAGCAATCTCTTGCCCTTGTGTCCCACTACCACCAACACCGGGTTCAACAAGTGCCAGAAAACGCTACATACAAAAGAAATTTTTGTTAGTTTAGTCAATGTAAAAATTAAAAATAAAACTATCACAATTCATCTCATGCAGAACAAAAAAAATATCCTTTTGACTTTTTATTATTACCTGATATATTTCTAGCTGCCTCATAAGATGTTGTATCCTCTCTTCTGTTTCAGGTGTTTGAGGCGCTTCTATCAAAGTATTAAATTATGACCTTGCATCTCATGCCTTTTTTTGCAACAAGAACACTGGAGATAAGGATGAAGAAAGCTCTTCCTCAAAGAGGGAATCATCAGGCGTACCATGGCTAGGTGTCTGCATATTTGAACAAAATTAATATTATTTCAATTATGTAAATAACTAAAATACCTGAAGATAGAGCAATGCTGGCACTTTACATGTTCTTCCCCTAGCCTCTTTCAACGATCATCCCGTCTTGGGGTTGTTCCTGTACTGCCCTGATCAGTCTACCACATTGCAATAAAATTATAAATGTAAAAACTTGAAAACAATATCTAACTTGAAAACACAAAATGAAAACTGAAATAATTTCTAATAAGACACCGGAAGACAAAATTAGAGTTTCAAATATGCCTTGCATTGAATTCAGTCCTGGAAACATGTCATTGCACATTAAGGCACCCAAACATTCACTCCATGAATGATATATTTAAGTAGGCTTCTCCTATTCTGGGAAAACACCATACCTATAATGCATTCACTTGCATGTATAAAGGGAAAGGAAAACATGTTTTCATACAACGGTGACAAAGGAATCTTGGGGAAAGGTATCTTCACTTTTTATTTATGTTGTTCACCCACACCACTCTCGTGTTTTCACTAATCTTGTTTTGTCATTTTTGGATTCAAATTAAGTTAAGGCCTTAAGTATTTTTTGACCTTTCGGTGTAGTTTTTATAAGTGGCATGTATGGATTTTCCATTAATGCTGCACTTTTTCTCTTCATGCGCATGTTTCCCTGGAAATCAAATGCATGATTTAGTCCCATACATTTAACAAGTTGTTGGATCAACTCCATAGGAAATATCATGTTTCCTATTCAATCAAAATTTATCACAGTTAGGGTAGGTAGGAAGGTTTTCCCTTTGTATTAATAGGGCACTTCTAGCTTGCATTTTTATTATATCTTTCAAATTTAGTGTCGTTTTAATTAGGGCATGAATTTTTGCAACTTTCAAGGTGAGAATGAACAAAGACAAATTTTTGTGATGGATGACTGTATATGACTCCATGGCCAGAGGAAAAGGCACTAATCTACTTCTTCAAATATCTATAATTCTCATTCACCTCATACGGAGATGGTCCCTGATTTTGAGCCAAATGTTGCAGCAAAAAGTCCCCCCGCCCCCCTCCATAATTTGATATTCAATGGAAATTTCTTAAATTGATGATGGGGCATGATTATGGAACATTGGCACATACATATGTAATGGAATTCCAAGATCATGATATATGTTTGCATATGTTTATGGAGGTGGTGGAGCAAAAAAGAGCTCAAATAGAGCTGAAATTTTTCACATAAAAAGGACTGTGGGCTTGACTAATGGTTCCATTTTAAAAATGATATCTAGATAGAGAATAAGTGTAGCATGCAAACATGCATTCAAAATCCATCTGATTTTGCATTGTATTACTTATGATGGATTCAAATTTGGGTTTCAAAATGCCAGGTTATGGCATGATTTTGTCGAGAAACCCTTAGTTGGATTCTCATGTTGGTTTAATTTATATTTTAAGTTTGTTTTGCAATCTTTGGGTGATAGTAACTCATGGACTAGGTTACCAATGTGTAACAATCATATTTCAAGAATAAAGTTGTGATTTTTTTATATTATTATTATTATCTATTAGCTACGAGTATTGACACCTAATGCCTGGAATTTTGACATCTTGATAGCATGGATAATTTCGAAAATGTTTCTTGTAATGTTAACATAATAACTATCATTAAGTGTCTTCACTTTTGTCACCATAATAGACCTGTGATATGGACTCATCACACAACTTCATATGCTATGTCCCAACAAGTTCAAACTGGTTGAACCTACCTCATAGTGTGGTTATTAAGGACAAGTTGCTTGGTATATAACTCGATAGCATAGATCGTGTTGCAGTTCTAAAAATAATCCTCAAGTGTCAAAAAAACTTCACAATATGTTCTACTATAAAGCCTTTTGGGATACCTGAAATAATATATGTGTCATTGATGACTTTTAAAGTATGACAAGATCCAGAGGGAAAGGAAATCAATGGAAGAGTGATCCACCAATGAGAACCTAGAATTTAGTATCAGATGAGTTAGAGTCTACTTGACATCTAGAAAGAACCCTACAACCTAACACAATCCAATGGAATTGACCAAAAAAACCCAAATAGAGTCAACCCTACTATGGGAGGAAGGGCCTGCAGTAAGAACTTACCATTTTGCAAGAGCTGAGGGCGAATGTTGTTCTGCAAGAGCTGAGGGCGAATACTGTTCTGCAAGAGCTGAGAGGCGAATGTTGTTAAGAGATGAGGGTAAAAGGGCGAATGCGGGGTGAATGCTGTTCTTGAGAAGGTGTGAGGGCGAATGCTGTTCTGCAAGAGCTCAAGGCGAATGCTGAAGGCGAATGCTGTTCTGCAAGAGTTGAGGGCGAATGCTGAGGGCGAATGGTGTTCTGCAAGAGCGGAGGGCGAATGCGCGCGTGATATCGGACGTTAATGTAGCACACATGTACATTTGAACACTAATAGATTTTTGTAGTTGAAATGCAATGCTTGTTTTCATTTAAATGTAGGGTTTTTAAAGCGGGGAGAAATAATGGCTGCCAAATTAATAAGCGTTTCTTTGGGAAAAATTTAAATCTTGTATTGGGTGATGAAGATAAATAGAGGGTATTGAATCTTAATTCTTGACATATAGAGAGAACCCTACAGCCTAACACAATCCAATGGAATTGACCAAAAAAACCCAAATAGAGTCAACCCTACTATAGGAGGAAGGGCCTGCAGTAAGAACTTACCATTTTGCAAGAGCCGAGGGCGAATGTTGTTCTGCAAGAGCTGAGGGCGAATGCTGAGGGAAAATGCTGTTCTGCAAGAGCTGAGGGCGAATGCTGTTCTGCAAGAGCAGAGGGCGAATGCGCGCATGATATCAGACGTTAATGTAGCTATTGCGACGGATACGAAACAATAAAATCATTTTTATGTAGCGTGATATAAGTTTCGTATTTTTATGTAGCGCGCATATAAGTTTCGTATTTTTATGTAGCGCGCATATACGTGTCATTATACCGATGGCAGAAAAAGCATCGTTATTGTGACAGGTGCCTCCAAACGTCGTAATTGCGACACTTAGACATTGTGTCGCACTTGCGACGTTTGGAAGTCGTCGCAATAGCGACGCTTTGGGCCATAGTGTCGCAATTGCGACGTCTTCCTCCAAACATCGCAATTGCGACACTTTTCTAAGTGTCATTATTGCGACACTTTTCTATAACGTCGGTATCGCGACGGTTTCGGGCGGGATGGAAAAAATTTGGGGAAATTTCCGACATTTGGTCAAAAGCGTCGGAATTTCTGCCAAATGTAGTAGTGTGCAAAGAAGATCTTTCAAGAGATTTTGAGATGAAGGAAATGGGACTCCTTCACTATTTCCTTGGTTTGGAGATATGGTAGCAGGATGGGGAGCTATTTTTTTTCAAGGAAATTATGTCAAAGATATTCTGAGGAAGTTCTAGATGGAGAGTTGTAAACCCATGGAGACTCCTCTTGGAGGAAACTGGAGGAAGGAGGATGCTACTTCAGGTGAGGTAGTGGACACTACTATTTACAGGAAGCTTGTGGGTTCATTCATGTACTTGGTGAACACACGACCAGACATATGCGACGCAGTTAACCGGCTTAGTCAAGCTATGGTTAAGCCAACCAAGCTCTTTTGGAAGGCGGGGAAGCATGTATTGAGATATATCAGGGGCACTACAAAGTATGGATTATGGTTCAAACAGATAGAGGGAGTGAAGATTCAAGGCTTGACCAATGCAGATTGGGCACACAGTCCATCAGACAAGAAGAGCACATCAGGAGGGATCTTCAGCATAGGATCGACAACAGTTTCTTGGTACAGCAAGAAGTAGAGATCAGTTGCACTCAGTTTAGCCGAGGTAGAGTACATGGTAGCCAGTCATGCGGCATGTGAGGCCATCTGGATGAGGAAGATACTTGTTGGTTTGTTTGGTCATCAGATGGATCTAACGGTGGTACATTGTGATAACCAAAGTTGCATAAAACTCTCGGTTAATCCATAATTCCATGACAGGTCCAAGCATATTGACATCCGGTACCCCCATCTCAGAGATTGTGTTCAAAGACGCATTATGTTACTTTAGTACATTCCCATGGAGGATCAAGATGTAGATATTCTGACGAAGGTGCTTGCCAAGAGAAAACTTGAATACCACAGAGGCAAGATTAGGGTAGTTGATAATCACTTTCTTGTTGAGAGGGAGTGGTTAAAAGTCAACAAGAAATGTGTGTCTAATTTAATTTTCTCGTAATTAAATTGGAAAATAAATTGTAATCTTATATCATAATCACTTTTAATAGTTAACTAAGTGTGATAGACTCAGTTAGCTCATGAAATTCGAGTTGAGGGTGGTTGGTCAGGCATCTAGAGTGATTCTATTTGTTTTATAGTACAAGTTTCAGTTAGTGTATTAGTTTAATGCATGAGAAATCAGTTAACTCAATTAAGTGAGTTAATTTCAGTCTGACTAGTTGTAACTGATTGTGGTACTAGTGAGAGGTCAAGTGAATTAAATCAGATTAAATTCACATGCAGTGATCTGTCAAGTCACTGATGATTTACTATTAATAGATGCATGCATGTCAGTTATGATGAAGACCCAGTTGAGACAGAGATTAAAGGGATGTTATCTATCAATTGTATTATTAGTAAATTTTCGGTGCGCAATTAGACAACCATAGGATTGCCCATGATGTATTGCACAATTTCAGAAGGTTGAATTTCCTAATTAATAGGGATCAATTGTTCTTAGAATTGCACAAGCAAGGCAGGATGATCAGAGGTAGGAAATTGGCTAAGTGTTGGTCGATTTTGTTCGGATCAGTGTGAGACAGTTGGTAGAGTGCAACAGACTCTTGTGAGAAGAGTGCATTGTAATTGTTTCATGATTCCTTGGTTTTATACAATACATATAGAGGGGTTTTGAGCAGATTGCATTCCCCAAAAAATTTCATGCGTTGTGGATTTTATTCTTTCTCTTACTTGGTGTGATTATGCGATCGTGTTTAATTTCCACAAATTAATTGCAGAAAGATTCAGTATCTTGCTCTAGAATATTGCGTGATCGGATTGAATCCATTGGTATACATATTGTTTGTATAATTTCTACAACACCATTAGTTGCATTAGGGGAATTTTGAGGTCTAAAATGGGCCTCCTAAGGAAATAATAAAATAATAGCTAAACCAATAAAATAATATTTATGAATATGCAATTCACTTTTTGCACCAAAATCCACGTAACCATGGTTAAATTCAATTCAAAAATTGTACCAAAATAAAATTAATAAAAAAATTGTATTGATGTGATTATCAATAAGAATGAGATTTTCAAGAAAAAAACATTATCATTGCACAACTAATGCATTTTTCCTTTGTACTTAAATAACTTAAAATAAAATATAAATATAAATTCATAAATTCTTAATTATAGAATATACTATTAATTAAAATTTATATTATTTAAATTATATAATAAAATATAACTAATATACTATATAAAAATAATATAATATAATATATTGTTTTATGTATAAATTTTCTATTACATATTGAATTGATTTGATTTATAAATAAATATTTGAAAATATACAAATATAATATTTATTGAAAAGTGTGTAAATACATGAAGATTGTGTAGGGATATGCATTGTTTCTTTCAAAAATTATGAAATGACAATAATAATATTTTATTCAAAAAGTGTGAAATGTTATTTATTATGAGTACTTTACTTGATAACTTTAAAAGTACTTAGAGCACTACCATGGTTAACCATGAGTTTTTATCCACCATTGAGAATGTGACAAGTAAGTACCTTTAACTCAAACATTGCCACCTCAACCATTAGGGATGATGTCATCCCCTAAAATGTGATTATTTTTCATAAAGTGAATTTTGATTGTACATTTTCCTTAGCAGACCCATTTTAGACCTCAAAATTCCCCTAATGATTACACATTGTACTGTCAGCTTCTGGGAAGTCTTCTTTATCTCACTCACTTTCGTCCTGATCTCTCATATGTCATAGGAGCAGTTTCCAAATACATGCATGAGCCAAATGAGTTACACTGGAAAGATGCAAAGTGCATCCTTCAATTTGTCCAGGGGAGAAATCACCTATTGGATTCATTATGCAGAAAATTGTTCTTTGGATCTCATTGGGTTCACATATTCATATTGGGTTGGTGACAACAATGATCACAAGTCCACCTCCGGTTATGTACTCAGTTTGGGATTTGACCAAATTTGTTGGTCAAGCAATAAGTAGGTTGTTATTTCTTTATCATCAGCATAGGCTGAGTACAGAGGAGCAATCAATGCCACTATTTAGGCCATTTGGCTACAACATTTCCTATCTGATCTTGGTATCATTGTCCATCATCCAACTATCATCTAATGTAATAATCAAAGTACACTAAGTTTTTCATATATGCGATGTAGTGCAGCAAACCAAACACATCGAGATCGACATGCACTTCATTAGAGAACTAATTCATGATGGGATCATCAATCTTCAATACTGTTGATCCAGATCCATTTAGCTACCAAAATTATCCAAGGTATTTTACTTTTGTGATGTTAATAGAATTTCATTTAAAAGAGCATATGAAAACACATGCATGTTTAAACAAGAGGAAACATGACGATAATCAACAAATCAAGAACACGACACATTTGATAACACAGTTCACCCAGTGTTGGCTACATCTCTGGGCCTAGTGTCAAGATTGTGGAGGTCGCTTCATATAATGCTATAAATGATGATGATGCACATGGAATATTCTTTGTCATAACAAGGACATAAACCCTCAAACAAATTGGCTTGTCTCTCCATGAGACATTATCCCTATAGGAACTCTCACTCACAAAAAGGGCTTCCCTTCAACATGAAAACCTAACACAATATCATAATAATGTGGTAACAAGCATCACAATCTCACAATAATGTGATAATAATCATCCTTCAACATCGTGTCAAACAAGGATCTCACAAATAATACATCATCACATCAATAACAAAAGGAAACATAATCATGACTACATCCTGTACCTCCACTTCTAAAGATGGAATAAAAATGAAAATCTCATTTGCTGAAACTGATTGCACCACTAAATTCCCGGCGTCGAGTAGTGTAAAATCGACTACCAATTCGTCCCATTATGACACTATCAAAATATGGGGCTTCGGGAATCTTTTAGATCCCCCATGATTCTTCAAATATTCTTTGTTGCGGGGCTCATGAAATTTTACTGCTCATATCGTGAATCTGACCTCACCATCATGCTCCCTGCGAAATTCTATAAAATTTGAGTATAAAATTGATATCATTATGACAATGTGAAAAATTTACCTCCCGGGGAAAATTCTCCAAGTCTAAGGTTCCACACCCTCTTTTGTTGGGCAAGCTTCTACCTCCTGGAACTGTGTCATGGTTCCGCACTTTGCGATTTCGCTTCTTGCTCAAAGGTTCACTCCACTTTCGTTCGGTGCTGCTTCGTTCTCCGTTGGTCGAATGGGAAAATTAGGTCATTTTAAATATTAAGTCTTGGGCAGATATACCAACGAGTGACTGCTAGGCAGATTGGTTAAAGAGAAGGTGTCAAACGGGAGGTCGGGGGTTCCAACCCCGCCGAACCCCGCCATGGAATATTTTTTTAACCAATTTTTAGAAATGGTACAGTTGGTATGACTAAACCGTTCGCGCGGTTCCGTTGGAATGCTCCACCATTATGCTCATGGTTTAAATAGGGTTATGTGTTGGCCCGTTTTGGTGATTGGTTCTCGAATATAACTGTGGTGTTTTATATATGGCACAGTTTACTATGGTGGCAGTTATTGTTATGTGGGGCCGCCCATTGGAGGTCGGCCCAAGTGGGTTAGGCGGGTTCAACCCCATGGCGGCTCCACCTTATAACACATGTGTTCCAATATATATATATATATATATATATACACACAAATGTTGTTGTTTATAAAGTTGGATCCACCGTGACATGGTGTTGGTTCCCACCAGGGTTTGTGGCTCCGCCGGGGGTGGCCTGCCCCCCATACATAAAAAATTTTATAATAACATGACCGTTGGAAGGTGGTAGGGTTGGTGGCCTGGAACCCCAATTTTTTTTTATTTTTATTTTTTTAAATAATATATAGTATTTTTTCAATCTGACCAAAAATAAGGGTCATTACACAAATTAAGTGTTCGAAAAATTTTCTCGTCTTCTAGAGCTAAGTTCCATGCCCTACACTTGGTCAATTTGTAGGACCAATAATCCTGGCCCACATGCCCACTTTGACTAAAAAATTTACCAACCCTATCTCCTTCATATGAGCTCAAATTTAAGTGTCGTTCACACTGTTGGAATTAGGGTGACAAGCACTTCGATTTGGACTTGGTTCAAGAGCAATATGACCACTTTTAATTTCGAGCTATTATAAGCCCTCTTTGACCTCTGAGTGCGTCTAGAGCCACCTAGATCATTCCTCTCAACTAAGGAGCTTTTGGTCCTCCAAAATCATGAACATAATCTACAACTATTGTGTACATTCTCTGCACCACAGGTGTCCTAATAGGTCAACCTTCCTTCTCCTTCATCTTTGTTCTTTGGAGCCATAAGTGATGAGCCGACATTTGCATCCTCTGCAAACCTATAGTAAAATATTTTTCAAATCACATGCTCAATTACATGACCAAATATTACCCAAGCATCCCATACTTGCCACAAGTTTATAACACATACTCTGTGGTTAATTTTACATCAAAATAGAAACAATACCCCAACTATCAATACAAGGCCAAAACATCATTGTTTCTTAACAAGTGATGGAAAACACATCATTCCTTTTACATTTTAAGTTGCAACATATGATTTACAAAAATGTGGCCACAACAAGCTACCATTTCTAGAAAAACCATCTTTTAATTAATAAAGAATACCACCATGAATGTGGTGGGTTTGGTTGTTGAACAATCTTTTCAACTGTTTTCTACAGTAGCGCTTTGTCCTTAAGACATTGCTCTGGATGGAGACTTCATCACGTGTCCCTTTGGTGACCATCTCTGTCTCAATGACTGCAATAAATCTTCTTCCTCCAAACTTGCTTAACATACTTCTTTCCCTGTTGTATAGAAGGCCTTTCACACCTCATCCTCTTTCGTGTTTCCATTCTCTTCCAACAATCAGCAAACACATGGTTATTTAAACCAAAAAACCTACATGTTTTTCGATGCCATGAATTTTGTTCATAATTAATAACATGCTTCTAATTGAAATGAAATTTAGAATGCTAAGACTTTTTATACCTTTCCTAGCTAACTCTGGTGCAATTATGGTGATAAGAGCTTGCCACATCTCTTCCTCTGCAATGTGCACTGTCATGGGCTAATGGTGATGTGTTACAATAATTTTCTTTCCTCGATAGTTTCAACTATGTATTGGAAGCTTCTAAAACCTTTGTTAATTCTCCTTCAATGTATCCCAAACCTGTGAATCGAGGTCTTTGCACGATCTCCAATGGTTGAGCCATGACTTGGTCATTAATGCCAAGTCCTCCTCCTTTATATCCCATCTTGGTAAGGTGTCTCATGCTAGTTCGTGTAATGGGTACCTCCACATTTCCAACAGAAATAACATCATGTGCAGATGAAACTGAAGAACGATCAACATTGTTTACCTCAGATGACGATTCAGAAACAGGTGAAGATGGATTCTTTAAGCCTTTTTTGCGCTTCAACTCCTCTAAGGCCTCTTCCGTGGCTCGTAGCTAAAGCTACAATTCTTGCTTCTCCTCTTTCTCGTCTTGTAGAATCCTCCTTAATTCAACATCCTTTTCTTGAAGGCTCTATTTGTTGCGCTTCAATTCTTCCAAGGCCTCTTTTGCGGCTTGCAATTGAAGTTGAAATCTATGATTCTACTCTTTCTCTTCTCATAGAAGCCTCTTTAATTCAGAATTATATGCTTGAAGGCTCTAGTTGATCTCCTCATTTGAATGATGAGAATATGATGAAGGCAATGAATGTTCACTGGAAGGTGTGGATGAAGCATTATTCTCTGCTCCTTTTTTCTCTTGTTCCTTATCATAAGCTTCATACATTATGTCCACCATTTTGGACATCCTAAGCAAGGCCTCATACATTTCTTTGTCATCCTTCGTTGTTTCACGTTCAGTCACTCACACTTGCAATTCACATCAGCGAGAAGACCACTCTGATACCTAACTTGATCTAGATACGTTCAGCTATCGAAATTATCCAAGATGTTTTACTTCTGTGATGTTAATAGAATTTCATTTAAAATAGCATAAAAAAACACATGTTCATTCTTAAAAAAGATGAAACATGACAATAATCAACAAATCAAGAACATGACACATTTGATAACGAAGTTCACCCAGTGTGAGCTACGTCTTTGGGCTTAGCGTCAATATAGTGGAAAAAACTTCATATAATGTTGTAAATAATGATGATGTACATGGAATATTCTTTGTCATAACAAGGACACAAACCTTCAACCAGAGTGGCTTGTCTCTCCATGAGACGTTCTCCCTACAGGAACTCTCACTCACCAAAAGGGCTTCCATTCAGCATGAAAATCTAATACAAAATCACAATAATGTGGCAGCAAGCACCACAATCTCACAATAATGTGATAATAATCATCCCCAAACATCGTTTCAAACAAGGATCTCACGAATAATACATCATCTTAGTAATAAAAAAAGAAAACATAATCATGACTGCATCCTATACCTCCAATTCTAAATATGGGCTAAAAACGTAAGGCTCAATTATTGAAACTGGCCACACCATTGAATTCCCGGTGTCGAGTAGTGTAAAATCGACTACCAACTCGTCCCATTCTGACACCGTAAAATTATGGGCCTTCAAGAATATTTTAGATTCCCCATGATTTCTCAAAGATACTTCATTATGGGGCTCTTGCAATTATGTTTCTCAGATGGAAAATCTGACCTCACCATCGCGATCCCAGCAAAATTCTGTGAAATTTGACTATAAACTTGATATCATTCTAAGAATATGAAAAATTTACCTCCTGAGGAAAATTATCCAAGTTTAGGGTTCCACACCCTCTTTTCCTGGGAAAATTTCCACCTCCTAGAAATGTTTCATGGTTTCATACTTCACGGCTCCGTTGTTCACTCAAAGGCCGCCCCACTTCCATTTGGCGCTGCTCTGTTCTTCGTTGGCCGAATGGGAAAATGACATTGATTTAAACATTAAGTCTTGGGTAGATATACCAACGAGTGACCGTTGGGCAGATTGATTAAGGCAGAGGTGTCAAGGCGGGAGGTCAGGGGTTCTAACCCCGCTGATCCCCACCGTGGAATATTGTTTAAACCAAATTTTTAAAAATGGTGCAGTTGGTATGACTAAACCGTTGGTGTGGTTATGTTGGAATGCTCCACTGTTATGCTTGTGGTTTAAACACAGTTATGTGTTGGCCTGTTTTGGTGATTGGCTGTGGAATATAACCGTGGTGGTTTATATATGGCACATTTTAATATGGTGGTAGTTATTATTATGCGGCGTCGCTCGTTGGGGGCTGGCCCACGTGGATCGGGCGAGTTCAACCGCCATTGGCTCCACCTTATAACATATGTGTTCCTATATATATATATATATATATATATATATATATATATATATATATATATGGAATGTTGCGGTTTATAAAGTTGGATCCACTGTGACATGGTGTTGGTTCCCACAGGGTTTGACGGGTTCGCTAGGGGTGGCCCACCCCCCATACATAGCATTTTTATAATATCATGATCATTGGAAGTTGGGGGTAGCAGGATTTGTGGCCCACCACCCCACTATTTTTAATGTTTTTTTTTAATATAATGTATACCATTTTGTCAATTTCACTGAAACTAAGGGTAATTATAAAAATTAAGCGTTCAACAAATTTTCCCATCTTCGAGAGCTAAGTTCCATGCCCCGATATCGGCCAACTTTTAGGACCATTAATCCCACCCCACATGCCCACTTTGACCAGAAATTTGAGCAACCGTATCTCCTTCATACGAGCTTGGATTGAAGTGTCATTCATACCATTGGAATCAAGACGACGAGAACTTCCATCTAGATCTGGTTCGAGAGCAATCTGACTACTTTGAATTTCAAGTTATTATAAGCCCTATTTGACCTCTGAGTGTGGCTAGAGTCACCTGGATAAACTGTCCCAGTTCATGTCGATATCTTCACCAAGACCATTCACTCGACATAAGTTTCAATTTCTGCGAGATCGTCTCAGGGTGAAGGACATGACTACCTAGTAATTGCCTTTCTCTACTTTTTGCATTATCTTTTGAGGGGGAGTTTTCTTCCCACTGGGTTTTCCCTCTTTCCTCTTTTCATGCATTGTATATGGGTACCTCAAAATGGCCTTGTTGTTGGGACTCATTCATTTTGCATCACACTCACTTAAGTTATGCTTAAGGAGGGCGTTGGTGTACATGGACCTAGTTAGGCTTAATTAGCTTCAGTTCAACTCTAGTTATTGCATATGATGTGCACTTGGGTTTAGCTAGTTAACTCAAGTGCTTACATGTGGTGTGCACTTGACTTTAGTTAGTTAACTCTAGTGCTTGCATGTGGTGCATATACACATTAACGGAACATAAAGCACACTTAGCTTCAGTTAGTTTTAATTATCCATAGTTATTGCATGTACAACTAAGCTTAACTTAGTTGCATTATGTATTGATTCTCAAACTATTATTGTTTAACCAAAATTCATTCTCAATTCCAATTTTTCCTTTTCAATTCTTGCAAGTTTGTGCAATTATTCTTCAGCTAGATCTATATTTATGCTCTAATGATTTTACACATTAAAATAAAGATTAAATTTATTTATTTATTTTAATCTATTACCACAAAAATTTAAATTCAAATACTGGCCCAAAAAACCCATGAATTTTCAACCAACGATGCACAATTTGCTCAATGCCCTCTATCACATTTCAATTTACAATTACATTGTAAACTAATTCTCATCCCACTATCTCACTTTTACTCTAAACCATTCTAGCATTCTAAACTATTCTATCATTGTAAACTTTTGTTAAGTTGCTTTAGAAACAAAAGCAACATAGAATTGAATTTCAATACTTGAATCCAAGGATACTTCTTTTTTGAAGCATACGTGCTCTTTTCCTGCCTTTATTCAAGTCCCGTTCTCTTCGTTTTATAGAGGTTTTTTTAAATGACAATTGTCTCTTAAATTTGTAAATTAACACAACTACATAAAAGTATTTCAAATATGTAAATGGCTATCATTTTTCACATCAATAAAAATTAATTTAAATTATATATATATATATATATATATCAAATTAAAAACCAAATATAAGTAAATAAAATTGTTATGTAGATAAATGTAATTGAATAGTTTTGCAGTGAAATATTCAAAAAACAAAGTTTCTAATGATGTGATTAATCTGAAAGACATTTATCTATATTGTAAATCACAAAAATCTTAAATTTAATAAAGTTTCTTTTAAAACCACATGTTGTAATTTACTCCTAATTCACTATTGGTTATCTTTCCAAAATGGAAGCCATAGCTCCCACTCCCAATTTCATCCTGTGGATCTCCTAGAATGAAACAACATAATGGAAGATGACATAGAAATAAATATCTTGTCATTCAAAAACCATATATGTAAATTCACTTTTCCATCCAATTGCCTGGCATGGTATCTGCTCACACACACCAGCTAGATCTTGTTTTCATATCCATTTTTCCATTCAACTGTTTTACATAGTGCTTGCTAATTCACGCGTGTTGGATCATTCAAATCAATCACCATCGATTGTAAATTGGAAAAATGCTTTGCAAGAGTCGATACTAAAATCTCTGATATGCTAAAACGATGTAGAGATTATCAAATAATGCCAACGAAAATCTAGGAAAATATGTGCAGGAACAAAAGAAAGGGACATATACAGACGATACTAAAACAGTTAAAACTAAAATCAAACACGAACTCTGAAATCAGCATACAGACGTACATAATTACCTTGCCTATGAAATCATATTTTATACAGAGATTACCGGGAAGCCGAGGCTTTTGAAATCCAGTATATTTAGCTCTACTTAAACTTGAGATATAAGGTAGCCAGTATATAAAAAAAGAAAACAAATGTTTATAATTGTCTTTCTCATTTAAGTTAAAAACTAGCACAATTATGTTTATTAATGTGATTGATATATAAATTTATATAAAGTTCATGTGCAACTTATATTAATAAATTAATAAATATGATTGATATAAATTATTTGTATATCAATCACATTAATAATATTAAAAATTGATTATATGTATATATTATTAATAATATTTATTTATATCTAGCCATTATTTCAAAGATTAATATATATATTTTTAATATGAAAAATTTGAGGTGAAATCTTGATTTGTGTTATTTAAACTAGTTTTTTGTAGGGCACTTCTATTGTGTAGGGTTTACCCATCAAACTTGTAATTTCAGTGAAATTTTAGACAAATTAGACGAGACAATTAAATCCAAAAACTTTTCAAAAAGTAGCATTAAAGACAACTCCTTATCAATACCTTTTATATCTATATATAGTTAGAATATATTAAAAATATTAATGAAATGAACCATATATTATTTTTATAGAAGATTAATAATATCAACTATATTATAATAATAAATTATATTATAATAATAATAATATATTATATTATAATAATAATATTATATATTAAACTGAAATTTAATATAATTATAATGTGAATTTCTTGGATTCACAATATTAATATTATATTATATGCTATAATTATTATAATGTAAATATCTTAGGTTTATAATATTAGTATTAATATTTACTAAGCATCTTAATATTAATAACTATTGGATTAATATTATAAACTCAAGGGTTTATGGATTATTAATATTATAAGCTCAAGATATTAATAAACCAAAAGGATCAATATTATAAACCCAAAGCAATATTTTTTTTTTCGAGGAAAAATCATAATTTTCATTATTTAAAGTGATGAAAATTACATGTTGTATAGTTCATAGTCATCATGTCAAAAACATTTCTCATTTGACATCACATATCAACCACTACTGTCCAAAAATGTATAGATTGTTTTAGACATATAAATACATCTATGCCAATACAATAGCAGAGTTCTGTGTATAAACCAAAAATGTTGAAGGAACTAAATGATCACGTGCTAAAAATTATGTTAAAAAATGAAAGTTGTAAGAATGGTGTGGAACCTGAATGACCGCGTAAATCTAGTCGTTCTAAATCTGTCGCAACTCGTTTCAAGGAAAAATAACACCGTATGCTTTCGGGAACATGTTCTATTTGTTTTCCCAAACATGCAAATTTTTCAAAAAAATGACAGCTGACTGTGTATTTTGGGCCAGTGGCAGGTTGCCATATGCCCTCTTATGGTTGGTCAAAAGTTAATTTTTTTAGGTCAATCATGTCTCGCCACTTGTCTGAATTTGATTGGTTCTGATTTGGAAAATTGTGGTTGGTTGGGAGGTTGCCAACCACATGTTGCCACGTGGACCAACCAGAGTCTGCCATGTGGTAGCACGGGGGCCACTAAAATTTGGGTTAATGCCAAATTGCAACTCCATTGGATACAGCAACGTGACCAAACTTCAAACAGCGCAATGCCTAACCGCATGGTCTACAATGTTACTTGTTTAAACTTATGACCGAAACCATATTTAAGTTTGATATCAACGGAGTTCAGGCATAAGGGGACAGGGTGTTGGAAATATTGTCATTGATGGCAAAGGAGGCATCGCTGAAGCAAAGGAGGCAGCGCTGAAGTAGAGAGGCAGAGCGACAAGAGAAGCAGAGGCAGAGGCAGAAGCAGAGCGGTTATCTCAGCAATAGAGGCAGAGGCAGAGCGTCAGGAGCAGCAGAGGCAGAGGCAGAAGTAGAGCCGTTATAATATTCCGGGAATCGCTTCACTCCAGCGGCAAAATATATAAACATATATATCAGTTATATGCAAGCGGAGCACATATAACATATACAAACATAATTCCGAGAATCGCATAACCCCAGGCGGAAGGATACATAAAACAAATCTCATTCCGGGAATCGCTACCCACGCAGGAGTATACATAGAGCGCATTACATATGTTCCAAAGGTCCAAGGCATATCTATTATGGAGCGCTTAATGTTTAATCAAATAACCAAAGTACTGTATGGTGGGACCCCTCCCCAATCGGATCGAAAATGAAGAGTCCAAAGGTGGAAGCGCACTGCAATTCAATCGATTGGCGATTTCCGATTGAATCGAAATCGGAACAGATTGGAGCTGCAATAGTTGACTGATAACAATTCAATCGATTGGCGATTTCCGATTGAATCGCAATCGGAGCAGATTGGAGTTGCAAAAGTTGAGTGATATTAATTCAATCGATTGGCGATTTCCGATTGAATCGAAATCGGAACAGATTGGAGCTGCAATAGTTGACTAATAACAATTCAATCGATTGGCGATTTCCAATTGAATCGCAATCGGAGCAGATTGGAGCTGCAAAGGTTGAGTGATAACAATTCAATCGACTGGCGATTTCCGATTGAATCGGAATCGGAGCAGGAGCGATCAATCGCAATCAGAGGAGAGTCAGTGCATCGGAAAGCGTGACAAGGTGGGCCCGAAAGAGAATTTGTTAAGTATTATCAAGATTATTCATTGATTATAGTAGAAGCAACAGTTGTTTGTTAAACCTTATATAAGGATGTCGAGAGTTGATTTAATTAGTATCAAAAGGCGCTGTTATATATATAAGAGGCGATTGTATTAAAATATGCCGCGTGGTCTGTAAACCCACGGGCCTCGGCTTAAGGTGGATGGTGATTGGTAATATAAAACGAATGTTGCGACTGTATTGAAAAGTGCCGTGTGGTCTGTAGACCCACGGGCCTCAGCTTAACGGGAGGGCGATTATTAATATACGACTGTGATATATGTCCGTTCCGCTTGCGGAATGTTCCACATCAACAAGACACTCGTGGCATGAAAAGTGTTGGAATCCCTCCAGATTTACAGTCAGTGGATATAAAAGGCACAATTACACGTATGCAGCAGTTACACCACAACAAAGGACAGAAGAGCAAACAGAGCCGAAAGGAGATAAAACACAGTCACAGAAAAGACAAAGACAGCCAAAGAAAAGACAAATGCGTACCAATTCAAAAGACTAAATGAGTTGAGCTGGAATTCACATTGTAATTCGAATGTAAATGGTTTAATTGTTTTTATTGTTTGTGATGCATTGGCAAGTCTCCGAGAGAAAACAAACTCCCACTGTAATATTAAAATAAGCACCTTCAGTTACATTTTTCTGAGTGAGCTGAAAAGAGATGAGAAGGCAGAAGGCAAAGAGACATGGCTGTCCATTTCGAATTCCTAGTGGAATACAAACAGTCATCAAACTATTTTTATAAAACAGGGTAATATCCAAGGGGAGACAGTTGACGAAAAAGGAGTGAGAGAAGAAGAGAGTATGCAGCAGAATTAAAGAGAGTTGAAGAGAATAAGCAAGCTGCAAGAAGAATGTGAATAAGGAGGAGCTGAGCAAAGAAGAAGAAGGGGTTGAGCAGAGATGATGCAGGTCTGATATAAGAGTTGATGAACAGCAGAGAAGAAGGTACAGAACAGAGCCGATATCCAAGGTAAATCAGCAAGTGTTTTTCTTTTGAAAGAGTAAGGAAGTTGGAGCTTCCCTATCAAGTTGTAGCTTGATAGATGTCAGTTGTAGCTGACTGAGGTAGGAGCCTCCTGTAGGTTGGTGCCTGCAGAAAATAGATGGGAGTTGGTGCTTCCACATCAAGTTGTAGCTTGATAAAATGTCAATTGTAGCTGACTGAGGTTGGAGCCTCCTGTAGGTTGGTGCCTGCAGAAAATTGATGGGAGTTGGAGCTTCCTTGCAAGTTGTAGCTTGCATAATTGAGGTAGGAGCCTCCTGTAGGTTGGTGCCTACAGAAAATCAGTGGTGAGAGGGAGTTGGAGCTTGCCTTTGCATCACAACAATAATAAGATGTGGTTTTCTCTCTTTATGGGTTTCCACTTATATCTAGTGTCTCTGTGCATGATGTTTATGTGTTGATGTGATTTATCTCATCTGCTTAATACTTGCTGCTCTCATATTCAATCTGCTATTACATTAACAAATCTGCTTGATAGTAATACTTGTTGCTCACATATTAAGTTGACCATGAAATGAAGGTGTAAATTAGATTTAAAAGAAAAGTTTTAAAAGTCCATGTATGTGTTAAGCTGATTCACCCCCCCCCTCTCAGTTTAACTAAGGGTTCAACACAGGGCTTAGCCCCGACCCCCATATTACATTGGATACAACCACCACATTGGAACCGGGGGCGCAGAGGTACAGACCGCTGCCCACATAGCCACCTAACGGCCATGTGAAATCGCCGATGGTCTAACAGTTACCAAAACCGCACAGTTTTTTAATTAAAAATTCAATTTTAATCTGTCAATTAAGTGGTGTTAATTTCGATTTATGCAGTTATTGGGAAAATTAAGTGTCCAAAAATTTCACCCGAAAATGCGCTAAAATGTCACTCGATTACCCGAAATTATGGCGAAATTGTAGGACCAGTTCGGATTTTGGGGAATTTGTGGTTTAGTTAGTAGCAAAACTAGGGAGGCTCATAACTTCAATTTTCGACCAATTTTGGAGCAGAAAGAGGCTAGACAGACAATTTTGGGTATTCTCAAGCTGATGGAACAGGTTTTGAAGCCATTTGAGCATTATAAATGTATGTAATCACCATTTTGAGCATAATGAAAGAGGGCCAAACAATTGGAAGCTCGACCAAGGAGACATAGCCTAGGAGGGGTGAACTGCTTCATCACTTGTTGTGTTGTGGTTATTTTTATGCTACATTTTTCTACTATTTTTGCATATTTCATATTTTATTTTCATGCTTTATTTGTTTAAAAATTAACATAAAATCTCACAAAAACTCAATTTTAACACTTGCAATTTACAAACCCTCAAGCACACTTTCTTTAAGATCTCATACAGATCAAGTTTGGTATTAAAGCCTAGGATTTATTTGCTGCTGTGAGGATTTAATTGTTTGCAAGTGTATGTGATGTTTACAAGGTTGAAGCTCAAGAGAGGAGAAGGAAATCTTGTGGTTGCAAGTCCTGAATTTAGGTCAAGGACAAGGAGATAAATTTTTCCACAATATCCTCCACAAATTCTTCCTCAAATTTAAGTTGAAGCTTCAACAAGCATGTCACATGAAGGAAGAGTTGATAACATGCTAGAAGATGAAAATAATTTCAAAAAGGATTTCTTTAACATAACTGAAATGGTGAAGGCTCTCTATGAAGAGAGAAATTAAATATTACAGGGTGAAAGTTCCAAGATTTCAAAAGGAGAGGGTTCTTCTAGAGGAAAAGGAGGAGATGATGACAAGTCTTCAAAGGGAAATGGTGACAAACCACCCTCTTCTCCACCATCATCTTCACCTCCATCTTCACCTTCATCTTCTTCCTCTTCCACAACAACTCTTACTCAAACACATCCACATACCCCAAGGGTGCATGGTAAAAATCCCTTATTAAAATTTGATATGAAATCTAAACTTCCTATGTATAATGGTGCGGTGAATGTTGTAAGACTTGATAATTGGGTTCATCAACTTGAAGTTTATTGCAGGATACAAAACATCAAAGATGATGAAAGAAAGATTCAGCTGGTTTCATTAAGGTTGGAAAGTGTTGCTTTAATTTGGTGGGAAGCAAAAACACAAGAGGATTTGAAAAAGCATGATAAGTTCACCACCTCATGGATATATTTTATTGTTGCACTTAGAAGACAATTTTATCCATTAGCTTATATGCAAAAGGCTATTATGGATGGGAAGATTTTTAGAAAACTAAAGGGTCAAAGTGTGCAAAGCTACACTCAAGAATTTAGAAGAAGAAGTTTTGTATTATGTGTAAACTTGAATTCACAAGACACTTTGTTGAAATATATTAGGGTTTTACACTATTATTTAAGGCATACTATCCTTATGTTTAATCCTACAAGTTTATATGAGGTTTCTGTTCAGGAAACACATCTTGAAGCAAGAGGGAAAAAATTTTCACTAGAGGGTAGCAAGAAGCCATTCACAAGTGGAGACAAGGGTCAGAGTAAGTTCAAAGGGAAAGGAAATGAGAATGCATCTGTCAAGAAGGAAGGAGAAAATTTAACATGCAAACATTGTTCCAAAGAGGGTCATGATGAAGCTCATTGTTGGAAATTTCATCTTGAGATGAAACCAAAGAAGTCTAACAACAAAGGGAAGAAAAAGACAACTACAACTACACAACATGACTTAAGCTCAAATTCAGGAGATGAAACAAATATCACAGCAATGGGAATGAAAGTTAAGGACATAGCAAGCACTATCTCTTCAAGTTGTCCTAATGATACTCAATATGAGAAAACTACAATTGAACTTTTCCATATTCGGGTTATGTCAAAGCACACCGAAATTGATACACTCTTTGATAGTAATTCACAAACAAATTTGATTTCCGAAGACTTAGTCAAGAAATTAAACTTAGAGACCATTCCTCATGCAAGGCCTTATCCTTTAGGCTCAATATGCAAGAATGCATAGTTACAAGTTACAAGGAAATGCATAATTAAATTTGCAATTACAACAAAATTTCTTGATGAAGTTGAACTTGATGTAGTTCCACTTGGTATTTCCAAAATTGTTTTGGGAAGCCCATATTTGTATGATAGGAAACTATTTTCCATCGACATGAAAAAAGTATCACTTATTCAAAGATGGCATAGAGTGCATTGTTAGAGCACATCGATAGAAACTAAATCTTTCACTTGTAAATGCTAGATAAATGAAGAGACTCATTAACTCTAGCAAGATTTTTGTGCTTTTAATGGTCAAGCAAAAGAATGATGTTGAGAAGGAAGCTTTTCAAGGTTGTAACTCAAGATTAAAATATGATTTGATTAAGGTCGTTAACCAATATGATGGGATGTTTCAGGAGCCAAAAGGATTGCCTCCCAAGAGGGGAATTCAACATAAAAAACAATTGCAACAAGATTGTCCTCCTCCTAACATTGGCATGTACAGGATGTTAGTGATGGAAAGTGAAGAAATTAAAAAGAAAGTTCAAGAGTTGTTGGAAAAAGGGATCATCAGAACAAGTATTGTTTTGTTGCCGAAGAAGGATGGAACATGGCACATGTGTGGACTTCCATGCATTGAACAAAATTACGATAAAGAACCGTTACCCACTTCCAAGAATAGATGGTTTACTTTCTCAATTGAAAGATTCAAAGTATTTTACTAAGTTGGACTTAAGGAGTGGCTATCATCAAATCAGAATTGCTAAAGGTGACATATGGAAGACAACATTAAAAAAAAAACAAGGTTTGTTCGAATGACTAGTTATGCCTTTTGGTCTTTGCAATGCTTTGGCTACCTTTACGCATGTGATGAATGATGTATTGAGGCCATTTTTAGACTATTTTGTGATATTATACTTAGATGACATATTTATTTTTAGTAAATCTCGTGAAGAACATGTCATGCACGTCAAAAAGGAACTTGTTGTTTTGAAGAAAGAACAATTGTTTTTAAAGATGTCAAAGTGTCAGTTTGGAAAAACTTCTCTAGTGTATTTGGGTCATATTGTTTAAGGAGGTGAATTGAAAATAGATCCCTCCAAGTCTGAAGTCATTTTGAATTGGCTAAAGCCCAAAATAGTTACGTAGGTAAGAATATTTTTGGGAGTAGCCCAATATTGGAGGAAGTTTATTGCTAACTTCTCTTCTATCGCAGATCCATTGCATGCATTGACAAGTGTGAAGCGGGTCTTCCAGTAGGGAGGTAAACAACAAAAGGAATTTTATGCAATGGAAGAAAAGATCATTTCAGCCCCATTACTTGCACTTACAGACTTGAGACAGTCAATTGAGATTCATACTAATGCTAGTGACTATGCCATGGGTGTGGTCCTCATGCAACATGGTAAGCCCATCTGTTTTCATTTGGAAACTTTTAATGGTTAAGTGATTAATTATCCTACATATGACAAGGAATTGCATGCATTGGTGAAAAGTGTGCAAAAGTGGAAACACTACTTGATGGGTAAGGAAACAATCATTCACATTGATCATCAACCATTGAAATACTTGCAATCACAAACAAAGTTGCAGCAATCAAGGCACTTTTGATGGATGGGTTTTCTTCAACAATTCCACTTGGTGATAAGGTATATGAAAGGTATCTACAATAAAGTTGTTGACATGCTTTCTAGGCCTATTTTTAGTGCTGCTACTATTCTTAAGCATAATTCTATTTTACATGAGAGCTATGTTGAACAATATGCTTTAGATAGTGATTTTCAAGATGTATATGCAACTTTAAGTCAGGGGAACCAAGTTGAGGAATTGTATTATCACATGCATGATAACTTTTTGTATCATCTTGGTAAGCTTTGTATTCCACAGGAGAAAGAGTCAACATCATAAGAGAGGAACATACTTCTCTTTTTGTTGGTCATTTCGGTGTAAGTAAGACGGTGGCACATCTAGACAGGTATTGTTATTGGCCTCGTATGCTTGAAAGTGTGTCATGTTTTATTATAGGTTGTTCATTATGTGCTGTCAGTAAGCCTAGCAATAGAAAGTTAGGATTGTACACACCACTTCCAGTACCTTCTCGTCCATGGGAGACTGTTTCTATGGACTTTATTGGAGGTCTTCCTATATCAAAAAGGAATCATGATTATCTTTTTGTAGTTGTGGATAGGTTCAAAAAATGTGTATTTTGATGCCATGTAAAAAGAAAATTACAGCTAAAAAAACTACTCAGTTATTCTTTTAGAACGTTTGGGTGCATTTTGGATTACCCACATCCATTGTTAGTGATTGAGATTCTTGCTTTGTTGAAAATTTTTTGTTAAGCTTGTGGGGATTCATGGACACCAAATTGAAAAAGAGTACAATGTTTCATCCGCAAACAGATGCTCAAACATGGGTGTGAACATGACGGTGATACATATTCTTCGCAATTATTGCAACAAGCATCCTAAGTTGTGGGATGAAAACTTGCACTATATTCAACGTGCTTATAACCAGGCCAAACACTCTTCAACTCAAACATCACCATTTGAGGCATGTTTGGGATATTTGTCGAAATATCCTTTGGATTTGATTTTTGGAAAGGATGTTACTATTGATGGTCATAGTGACATAGACAAAGCTAAGAGGTTCATTGAAAAAAATCAATTGGTGCATCAAGTAGTTCAAGAACAGCTGGAAAAGAGCCAAGTCAAGTACAAAACAAGGCACGATAAGCATCGTGTGGATCACAAATTCCAAGTCGGTGATGAAGTTTGGATTCACATTAGAAAAAAAAGGCTTCAAGGAGAAGGTAAAAAACTGAAACCAATTCAATATGGTCCATTTATAATTTTAGAAAAGATTGGTGATAATGCCTTCAATTTGGATTTTCCTTCATATATGAAAATTTATGTTGTGGTTAATGTTTATAACTTAAGGTTGTATGAGTCTCCTTTGATTAAATATCAAGGAGAAAATGTTCAGATTCCTTCCATTCAGGAATTTTCTCCTGAATACCTCGATGAACTACAACAAGACACCATTATTGACAGAAGAAAAAGGTCTTCAAAATGAGGGAATGTGGAGTACCTTAGTGTGGGGCAAAAAGGAAAAAATCCAAGAAAATCAAAATGGATACCCTCATCTAATAAACAATTGAAAGTGATATTTTTGGATCCAAAAGCTTCCAGTGGGGAGGAGTGATCTGGTGCTCAAAATTATGCCAAAAAATGAAAGTTGTCATAATGGTGTGTAACCTAAACAACCACGTAGATCTCATTGTTCTAAATTTGACACAACTCATTTCACGGAAAAACGACACTGTATGCTCCCAAAAACATGTTCTGTTCGTTTTCCCAAACACACAATTTTTTCAAAAAATGACAGTTGACTATGTATTTTGGACGAGTGGTTGGCAGCCATGTGGCCTCTTCTGGTTGATAGAAAGCTAATTTTTTGAAGGCCAATCATGCTTCCTGACTTGTCTAAATTTCATTGGTTCTGGTTTGGCGAATTATGGTTGGTTGTGAGGTGGCCAACCACATGCTGCCATATGGCCCAACCGAAGGACACCACGTGGTAGCACGGGGGCCACAAAAATTTGGGTTAATGAAAAATTGCAACTCCATCAGATTCAACATCGTCACCAAAATCCAAATAGCACACTACCTTACTGCATGGTCTACATTGTTACTTACTTAAACTTCTGGTCAAAACCATATTTAAGTTTGATATCGGTGAAGTTCAGGGGTAAGGGGTCAGGGCTTAGCCCCGAACCCCCATATTACATTTCATACGACCACCACATTGGAACCGAGGGCGCGAAGGTATATACCGCCACCCACACTGCCACCTAATTGCCATGTGACACTGTCGACCTTCGACCGCCGACGGTTACCGAAATTGCACAATGTTTTAATTAACAATTTAATTTTAATCTGTCGGTTAAGTGGTGTTAATTCGAATTTATGTCATTATTTGGAAAATTAAGTGTTCGGAAATTTCGTTCCACAATGTTCGAAAATGTCGCTCGGTTAGTCGAAATCAGGGCAAAATTGTAGGACCGGTCTAGATTTAGGGGAATTTGTGGTATGATTAGCAACAAAACTAGGGAGGCTTATGACTTATTTATTTTTTGACCAATTTTGGAGCATCAAGAGGTTAGATATGGATTTTTGTGTATTCTGAAGTTGATGGAACAATTCTTGAAGCCATTTGAGCACTATAAATGTATGTAATCACCATTTTGAGCATAATGAAAGAGGGCCAAGCCATTGGAAGCTGGACCAAGGAGACATAGCCCAAGAGGGGTGAACTCCTTCATCACTTGGTGTGTTGTGATTATTTTTATGGTGCATTTGTCTATTTTTTCTACATATTTCAGAGTTTATTTTCATGCTTTATGTGTTTAAAAATTAACATAGAAGCTCACAAAAGCTCAATTTTAACACTTCCAATTTACAAACCCTCAAGCACACTTTCTTTAAGATCACATACAGATCACTAAGATGATATCAAAATGGGATAATACCATGAATGTGTATATATCCATGAAGAGCCAATACAATAAAAGAATAATATTGGTAGTGTTCTGAACCATCCAGCTCTGTCACATGCCAAACACAAAACGTCTGTTGCACACCCTCTTTGGATACTTGATCTGAAATATGGTTCCATTCCTTATAAATATGATTATAGGAAATAGCGTCAAAGTGAGACATGAGAAACATAACTTCATCCAATATACTTCTGAGTGTGTGTGTCTGGCATGTGGATTTCATGATGAACCAATCAATCACCAACTTTGAATCTCCAAAAACCTGAAGACGTCTACAATTTTCTCAAGAGCGAAAAGAAGTAGAAGTTTTAGACTCAGTAACTCTGTAAAGTTGTTTTTGCCCTGCCCCAAACTGGCTTTGAGATTATATTGATGTGTGTCACCTAGATGTGAGACAGATCCCTTGTCACATCATCCTTGCTTTGAAGAGCCATCAAAATATGCCCAGGGGATGGTATGATCAATAGATTTCATGGTGAAAATTTGGGGAGCATGAGGATTTTCATCATCCGAGAAAAGATTATAAATCACAAAGATTTGTATTTTTGTACGTTTCAAAGAAAATGAAGAGTAATGTAAGATATTCCTATTCCCCCCAATCCAAAGGCCATATCATGTGAGCAATGGGATATTTCTTAACTTATTTGCTGTTGACTCATTCCACCAATTTTCCCATGCCTATAATATATTTCCTCCCCACCATTTTATGGATATGGACAACCCATGGTAAATAAAGTTCCATTTTTATGGATATGGACAACCCATGGTGTTTACCCCTGAAGATGGACTCACTTATGAAATCCGAAACGTTGGGTTAAAAAATAATCGAAACAGGTTATTCCTCTATTTCGAAAACAAATTTACCTATATGGATTCTCATTTCAAAAAGATTCAGTCCTACCATGGAAGGGACTTGATGGATAGCACCAACCTCTTTGCAAAATTGCAATTATCTTGGGCAAAACTCCTTTCAAACATGTCATTTATAAAAATTTGCAGACCTCCTTAATAAAAATAACAAAACAAAATTTTTTCATCAGTAATTACTATTTATATTAGGATTATTTTTCCCTAATCCTCACAAATCTTTCAAAGAATACTGGATGTTTACCCCTGAAGATGGACTCATTTAAGAAGTCTGAAACGTTGGGTTAAAAAATACTCGAAACAGGTTATTCCTCTATTTCGAAAAAAAATTTACCTGTATGGATTCTTTTTTCAAAAAGATTCAGTCCTACCATGGAAGGGACTTGATGGATAGCGCCACCCTCTTTGGAAAATTGCGATTATCTAGGGAAAAACTCCTTTCAAACCTGTCATTTCTAAAAATTTGTAGACCTCCTTAATAAAAATAACAAAACAAAACTTTTTCATCAATAATTACTATTTATATTAGGATTCTTTTGCCCTAATCCTTATAAATATTTCAAATAATATTGGATGTTTACCCCTGAAGATGGACTCACTTAGGAAGTCTGAAACGTTGGATTAAAAAATACTCGAAACAGGTTATTCCTCTATTTAAAAAAAAAAATTACCTGTATGGTTTCTCTTTTCAAAACGATTCAGTCCTACCATGGAAGGGACTTGATGGATAACGCCACCCTCTTTGGAAAATTGTGATTATCTAGGGCAAAACTCCTTTCAAACCTGTCATTTCTAAAAATTTACAGACATCCTTAATAAAAATAACAAAACAAAAAATTTTCATCAATAATTACTATTTATATTAGGATTCTTTTGCCCTGATCCTCACAAATCTTTCAAAGAACACTGGACATTTACCCATGAAGATGGACTCACTTAAGAAGTCTGAAACGTTGGGTTAAAAAATACTCGAAACGGGTTATTCCTCTATTTCGAAAACAAATTTACCTTATATGGATTCTCTTTTCAAAAAATTTCCATACCTAACAAGATACATGACATGATAATAATAGGTGTTTGACGGATTCCTCAAATTCTCTGCATAACATGCACCATGAGGGACCACAAAAGGATCTCTTTTTTGGGTTGTCACCAATGGATAGATTATTTTCCAAAATACACCATAATAACGTCTTATACTTTGTAGGTCCCTTCATCTTCCAGAGGTGCCTCAACCACCAGTAAAGTGAGTCAGGTTCCCTTGAGGCAATGGTAAATAAATAACCATCTTTGGGAGTGTATGATCCATGTTTTGAGAGTTCCCACAATATCTCATCCTCATGATCCCCAAGAATTGTTGCATTGCTCAGATATTTGAATTTCAGTAGTGGATAGCCACCGTTGACCCCGCATGTCGGATTGCATCGAATCCCCAATCTAATTAAAATATTTTATCATGTGAGAGGATAGGAAGGAGACCAGATATGGTGGTAGAATATGATAATTTCTACAACCTGACCATGGATCAATGCCGATTTTAACACGGTTCCCAAATTATATAGGCCAGTCCAAAGTCGAGGAAATGACAGGAAAGGATTTAAGAATAGTTTCCATATAGTGGATATATTGGTTCTCAAATTGTTTGGGAGCTGAAGCCAATCTTCGATAGATAATGGAAAAATGTATTTCTAATGCACCACATTGGTCCAAAGGTTGTGTGTCATGAGAATTCTCCAGCCGACCTTGGCAGCCAGAGCTTGTGAGAAATAGTGAATATATTTTAAGTCCCAACCCCCCCAAATTTTGGGGAGGGAAATTCTGTCCCACCTATCCCATGCAAAAGTACACCATTCCTTTGCCCATCGCTAAAGGAAACCACTATGGAGTCTTTGTATGATGTTCAATTTTCCTTTGGGAATCTAAGAAAGGGACATCCAAAAACAGGAGTGGCTTCTAATACATATTTGATGGGCACCATTATGCCGACTCTGGACAACCACTTATGGCACCGGGATTTTATTTTCCTTCCAATTTTGGCCACTATCCACATAGAGTCTTCCTTGATATAATCGTTTAGCTTCAACTGAAATCCTAGATATTTGATCCTTTCATCGAGGGGCATGATTTGAAAGGGAAAAATACTACAACCACATGTAATATCAATTTTTGAACATTCCCAACATGTAAGGGTGGATTTTTTATGATTTGGACATACATGTAGCAATGCATAATGTGTTAATTATTTCATTGAGTTCAACCAAATTATTGCATGAGCCAGCCAAGATTATCAATACATCATCAACGAATAAGAGGTGAGAGAGGAGGGATGCACCGCCAATTCGAATCCCCTTGAGGGTACCCTGATTAATTGATACATGTATTAGTCTACTGAGTCCTTCAATAATTAGAAGGAAAATTAAGGGAGATAATAGACAAAATTGTCGAAGCCCTTTCTGAGCATGGAAGAAATTTGATGCACCATCGTTGACCAAAACAAAAAATTATGTTGATTTGATACAACACGTGATCCTATTAATAAAGGAAATATGGAATCCAAGGTGGGTTAGGAACATTCTGAGATAGAGCTAGCTAGATCTGTCAATTTCCTAGGAGATATCAATTTGGAGGATCATACACTTCAATTTCATTGTTTTGATATTGTGAAGCCCCTCTATGTTCAACTCCTATGGCTTCATGTATTTGTCAATCTTCCAGGAAGGAAAATTTCTCTTATGATATGAGACAAGATAAGATCAATATGAGCACGTTGGCGATAATTTTGGCAATGATCTTGTATATGAAATTACATAGTGAGATCAGGTAGTAATAAGAAAATATAGTTGGATCATCATATTTAAGAATAAGTGTGATGAAAGTCGAGTTGAAGGCATCATAAATCTATCGAGATGTTCTAAATTCCTCTACTACATTTAACAGATCTATTCCAATTAGTTGATAGAAATTGAGGAAGAATTCTACGGGTCATCCATTAGGACTTGGGATTTTATCCTTTTTGAACCAGCATAGAACAACCTTTGGTTTTGCGGGGGTAACTGCCTGTTGTAGATCATAATTGTCTTCAGCTGTGACATATCTCGGGAAGGCTTGGGAAATTTGCTGTTGAAAATGGCAACAAGAAGAAGCTTCTAATTTAATTTTCCCTCAATTAAATTAGAAGGAAATTGTAATTCCACATCACATGACAACTTGTACGAGTTAAATAAGTTAGGAAAACTTGGTTAGTTCTATTAATTCGAATTAAGGGTCAAACTAGAGGCATGTAAAGTGTCTCCTACTTTTTAGGATCCCTACTTTAGTTTATTTGAGTTAAAATCAGTTTAACTAGTTCTAACTGATGGAGGAACTAGTGAGAGTTCCAGTGAATTAAATTCGAGTCACGTATATTTCCACAGGTAGGAATACAATGTTGATCAGAGCTTCTGGAATCCTATGTAATCAGCTCGAAAGACCCAACATTTCGGGTGAACACTTCACCCATCTTCAAGGGTAGAGATCTTTTTCAGATGATAGGAAGAGTGATGGACTAGAATATATATATCTAACAGGAAACTAACCATTAGAAAATTATGGATTTAAGGGTACAATGATAATAATGAGTCAAAGCAATTAAGAATTTAAATCAAATTGATTAGATGAATGATTTAAATTAAATTAAGGTTAACTAAATAATTTATATTAAAATAATATTAAAATGAATTAATAATCAATAACTAGCCGTTTGAGGAAAAAATTAATGATTAAATAGATAATAGAGGAATTCAAATATAATATTTAAATTTTTTCAAAATAAATAAAAATTAAAGGTCAAGGAAATTATTTAATTATATTTAAAAAACCAATTTTTAAATTAACTTTAAATTAATTGAAATTAATTAAAGATATTTATAATTAAAGTCAAAAATAAATAATTGAAATTAAATTTAAAGATAACAAATTCTCAAGAGAAGAAATGAATTGAAACAAATTAACCTTAAGAATTGAATTTAGAGAGATATCCATAAAGAATTTATTTTTATTCATTTAATTGATTTTTATATTTTTGATGTATGAATTTATTAATATAGTCCTATTATTATGTTGCAATTTCACCATAAGATTATCTTGCAATATAATAGGACCACATATTTAAATTCATACAAAGAGGAGAGGGCATAATATAAGAGTCATTTCAATGGATTAAGAAAAGGAGAAATTTAAATTATTACAGATTCAATTTGAGGGGAATTTTTATATATTAAAATAAATATTAGGGTTATTGATAAGAGAAGAGATAATCAAAGGAGAAACACAAAGGAAGAAGCTAGGAAAAATTATAATTAGATGGAGGGCGTTTAGGTGAAAGAAAGTGCATGGTGGGTTTCTAGGACTGACTTAATTGATAACTGTCATCACGATTAAATCTGATTTAATTCACATGTAGTGATCAATCAGATAACTAATAATTCACTAAAATAGCTAATGCATGTCAGTTATGAGAAAGACCCATTTGAGATTAGAGTTAAAGGGAAGTGTACTATCAATTGTATAATTATAAAATTGTATAGGTGGTGCATGGAGTCAGAGGAAGATCCTTAATGTATTGTGCAATCATTATTGGGGAATGTCCTACTTAATAGGAGCTCAATTACCCAATAAATTTTGCAAGCAAGTAGGGAATCCTGAGGCCAAGAAATTGGTTAAATATTGAACCAAGCTAGCCTAGGAATTAGTGAGACAGACATAGATAGTGCAGAGAGCTCTCAATCCTAAGAGAAGCATTGAATTCTTCTCATATTCTTTGACTTATGAAATATACATATAGCAGTGTTTTAGCTAAGGCTTTCCCCAGAGAAATATTTGTGTTGTGTGATTGAAATTATTTCTCTTTCTTGTTCATGTGATTAAGTGATCGTAATTGGTTTTCACAATTTGTAGAGTAGATTCAAGTATTTTGTTTTAGGATATTAGAAATATCATTCTGAATCTATGTGGATTTTCTACATAGTATAAGGGTGGGAATCACTATAAAAGATAAGAATATGAGTTTTTTTTGAGAAGGTGAATTGAATTTGAAGATCTACTCTTCAAGACCAGCAATAGGATCAGGATGTCTTTATTTGGATTGAGACTTGAATATGCCCTTGAGGGTAGTTCGAATTACATAGCTTGGAAGGAGAGGATGGAAGAAGTGTTGGAAGAAAACAGGCTAAAGGAATTCATAGATAATGATATTCCCAGGCCTGGAGCAATAGATGCTCAAAATCTCGATGCATGGAAGAAGAATGTAGCAAAGGAGAAAAGGATTCTATTGGAAGGAGTTCAAGATTACATTGTCTCGAATCTCCATGGAAAGGCAAATCCATATGCTATTTTGAAGGCCTTAATGAATTTTTTTCAGAATAGCAATGAACACAAGAAGTTGGTGATGAAGGAAAAGATCGGAAAAATCAAGATGGAGAAGGGCGAAAGAATACCAAAATACTTGACCAAGTTCACTCGGTGTCAGGATGAGCTTGGAAGTGTTGGTGTTATAGTTGTCAAGGATGATCTGGTGAGCCTAGCACTTCTAGGCCTTCCCAAGAGCTGGCATAGCTACCAGGATTCGGTGAATGGGAGGGAGAAGCTACTAGAGTGGGAGTAATTGTGGTTTGACTTGGTACAAGTAGAGATTTAGTAGAATACCAAAGATGGATCCTCATCAAAGACTAATGATGAGGAGAATTGTGCCTTAACTGGAAAGGAAAATAAAGGGAAAGGGAAGGAATCCCATTCCAAATCAGATTCTAATCAAGTATGAAAGAAGAAGGACTTGTCGAAGATTAAATGTTTTCACTATCATGAACTAGGCACTATGCCACCAAGTGTCTGCAAAAGAAGGCCGACAAAAATCCTTGAGGAGGAGCAGCAAGTGAAGCTCCTACTTCATAATTCGAGTTGGATTTCACTCTCATCACATGCATGGTGTCATCAGTCATGGGTTATGTGTGGTACCTGGATAGTGGAGCTTCATTCCATATGACCGAAAACAAAGAATTCTTCAGCAAATTGGAAGAGAAGGATCTCCAGATGCACATCAATATGGGAGATGATGGAAGGTATACCGCAACCAACATAGGTATTGTTACCTTTAAGAGGGATTCTGGTACTCCTCTCACATTAAAAGATGTCATGAATTTTCTTGGTTTAAAGAATAATTTAGTTTCAGTTGCTAAGTTAGAATACCCTAGCTATGATGTAAAATTTAGCAAAGGAAATGTGTTCCTTCATCACAAAGCCATGGGACATGTGAAGAAGATTGGGGTTTGAGTAAAGAACCTCTACAAATTAGATGTAGAAGATTGTGCTACCTTGAGCATGAAAGTAGAGAAGGTGCAGATCCAAGACATCGATGATTTATGGCATAGAATATTGGGCAATATACACCATGGCACTTTGAAGATCATGCAACGGATTTCTAGAGGACTTCCCAAGTGTGCACTTTAGAAGCGAGATACATTAAAAGGGTGTACATTGGTTAAGTACACCAAAGACATCTTTCATGAGAAGTACATTCGAGTGAAGGAAATCCTTGAAAGAGTTCACTTCGATGTGTGTGGATCGTTCTCGACAGCCTCCACAACAAAACACAAGTATTATGTGATTTTTGTGGATGATTTTTCATGCAAGTGTTGGATATTCTTCATGTAGAAGAAAGATCACACACTCTTAAAATTTTGTGAATTAAAATCACTTGTCGAGATATATATAGGGAAGAAGATGAAGGAGCCTAGGAGCAACAACTGTGGATAATATGTGTCCAATGAATTCAATAAATTTTGTTCTTCAGAAGAAATTCGAAGGGAATTTATAACACCTCATAACCCATAATATAATGGGGTTGTAGAAAATGAAGAAAATAACTATTGTGGGAGAAACACGAGAAATTTTGCATGATCAGGGCCTACCATTGCACTTGTGGGTTGAAGCATGCAACATAGCAGTATTTGTACAGAACAAAAGTCCTCATCGGATTTTCAAGATGAGTACACCAGAGGAATATTTTTCAGAAAAGAAACCAGAAGTGGTGCACTTTAAAATATTTTGTTCATTAGTTTATTTTCATGTAACCAAAGATACCAGGAAAAATCTAGAACCAACAGCTAATTTGGGAATATTTGTGGGGTACACTAGTAGACCTCACAACTATCGGGTGTACTTTCCATCTCACAGGATGAAAGTGGTGAGAAGAGATGTGAAGATAGGTGAAGAGAAGGCCATGCGAATTTACCTTGAGAGGGAGCTTCAGCTGCATGCAGTTGAGGACCTATTAGCTCCCAAAGAAGAACCTCAAGATGTGGAGTAACCACAAGAAGAGGAACAAAGAGTGGATGCACCCACTCATGCAAATACATCCAAAGATGGAAATAATCACTCAAGAGAGGCTGACAAGTTGGTGCTTGATGCTAGAGATAATGTGGGAGCACCCACATCACAACATAGGCAGAGAAGGTCCCCAGATAGATACACTGGCTACATGGCTCTTATGAGTGAGAGTGTAGAGATTGATACATCCTAATTGGAGGAAGTAGTGAAGCAACTAGTATGGGTTGATTCCATGGTTGAGGAGTATGAATCCATTATCAGAAAAAATACATGTGAAGTTGTCCCAAGACTGGAGGACAAGTCAGTTGCAGGAACCAGGTGGATCTACAAGGTGAAACAGGAAGCAGATGGGAGTGTTGAGAAACACAAGGCCATCATTGTGGAAAGAGGGTTATCTCAAGTGGAGGGAATTTATTACGAGGAGACATTTTCTCCAATTGCAAGGTACTCCTCAATCATATTTATCATTGTTCTTTCAGCGCAGATGGGATGGTAGACACATCAGATGGATGTAAAGACAACATTCCTCAATGGAGTGATTGAGGAAGATGTGTACATAGAGCATCTAGAAGGATTTGAGATTTTCCGCAGAGAGTCACATGTGTGTAGACTCAAGTGAGCATTGTATGGACTGAAATAAGCACCTCATTAGGGGAATTTTAAGGTCTAAAATGGCCCCCCTGAGGAAATTATAAAATTATAGTAGAAATAATAAAATAAGATTAGATCACATCATCAAATTTTAGAGGGAAAAAAGTAAAAAATACTTTTTAAAGCCATATATTCAACTTATCTCCCTATGGGTTTACTCAAATTTTGAGCAGGAACAATCGTTGAATGCATAATTTGATTCCTCATCCTAGGAGTACCGATGTTGCATATTTTCGATGGACCCTGCTACACTAGAAATGAGAAATAAATGAAAAACATGATTGCAATTACATTTTTTCATGTATTTCTCATTTTTCGTGTAGCAGGGTCCATGAAAAGTATGCAACATGGGTACTCCTTGGATGATGAATTAAATTTTCCATCTAATGAGTACTCCCGCTCAAAATTTGAGTAAAACCTTAGGGAGATAAGTTGAAAAAATAGTTTTATTATTTTATTGTTTTATTATCTTTTTACCTTTTTACCCCAAAAATGGTGAATCATCCCCCATGGTTGACATTATCATCTTGAATCCTATTGGCTCTTATAAAATTTATTTTGGTTGTACATTTTTCTTAGGAGGCCCATTTTAGGCCTCAAAATTTCTCTAATGAATGCTTGGTACACTAGGATCGACCACTACTTCACTAGGTTGGGCTTCACCAAAAGTGAAGCAGATGAAAACCAATACCATATTGTGGTAGAAGGAAAATTATTTATTATTTTTCTATATGTTGATGATTTGATTATGACAAGTGTTGAGCAGCTAATCAAATATTGCAAAGAGGACCTTGAAAGATAATTTGAGATGAAGGATATGGGGCTCTTGCATTATTTCCTTGGTTTGGAAATTTGGCAAAGAGATTGGCAAATATTTGTATCTCAGGGAAGGTATGCCAACAAGATTCTGAAGAAATTTCACATGGAGAGCAACAAACCCATGGAGACTTCTCTAGTAGGGAATTGGAATAAGTAAGATGCTACTTCAGGCGAAGTGGTAGAAGTTGCCATCTATAGGAAGCTTGTGGGTTCATTCATGTACTTGGTGAAAACATGACCAGACATAAGTTATGTGGTTAACCATCTTATTCAAGCTATGGTTATGCCTACCAAGCTCTATTGGAAGGCAGGAAAACATGTGATGATATACCTCAAAAGCACCACTCAGTTTGGGCTATGGTACAGGAAGATAGAGGGAGTGAAGCTTCAAGGCTTCACAGATGCAGATTTGCAACGGAGTCCATGTAATATTCCCAATTTTCCACAAGATAATTGGAATATTAGATTTCTTAATTTTCATAATTAATTAAGTAAATAAGAGGGTGGAGGGACCCACAAACCCCATTGATGAATAAGATCCACTTTTGACATGTGTATGTGGATATTTCAGATCTAGATCTACATTATGGAGTAGTGGAGTAGCTTCTTAACTGAAGGAAGAAAGGAGATCATGGATCTTAAATGTAAAATCATGAGGATCTTGGAGGAGGTCAACTAAGATCATAGTGCATTCAAAGTAACATCATAAAGCACTTATGATGATATAGTGGAGGAAGTGTTGCATCTAATGTACACATGATGGAGAGAGTGGGAATTAAATGCAGACATGATGGCGATCATGGAGAGACAACGCAGTCTTCATGGAGGCTAGTGGCCACATAGGCAGAATAGTTATGAGGTGGGCCTAGGCTATGGAAGGCTCATAATATATATAATCAATATATATAATGAAGATGAAGGCACAATAGAAGGCATGCTTGAGATTATTATTTCTGATCTATTTAGATCTAGATTTTTATGTGACATTTCTATGCACGCTTATGTTGTTTAGCTAAGTTTGCAATGTTGTTTAGCATAGGGTGTTCCCAAGTAGGAATCCCACCCCTACCCATGTGGGACTTCGAGTGCCTACTCTAGGAAGGTTTCTATTGAGCTCTATTCATCATCAGGCATTGGTGTCATGTTCATTCCACTCTCATATGCTGATTCAGCCAGAGGTATAATTCATTCTTGCATCAGGGTTTGAGATGTGGAGGTTGTTTCTAGCATTCCAGCTAGGAAACCAGTGGAGGATTCATCATTTCACCTTGTGCTTCAAGTTCAACCTTTCAGGAGCAATAGATCTATATACGAAATTTAGGCCATTCTATTTTACCTCCATGCAGTAGCACTCCCCTCAAGGAATACGCAGTCCAGTCCTGTAGATCCAAAGGAGGAAGGAAGTTTCTAGTATTTCATTTGAAAATCCTGTGAGGGACCATCTCCTCACTTCACATTCATTTTTTCCACCATTTTCGCGCTGATTTGACATATTTAGCAGTAAGCTAAAGAGCCTCCCTCCTTGACAGCACATTTTTTGTCAAGCAGTTGTGTAGTAGCAACTGCATTCAGTGGAGAAGGTTGGAGGAGATAGATCTTGAGCTTTTAGCCCAAGGATCTAGTGAAGGGATCAACCCTTCTTGCATTAAGTTGATTTTATAACATTGTAGCCATCTATTCTTCAGTTCATGCAGCGTATTTGCATAAACAGTAGTCATATAGTGGAGCCCTAAGAGGGTGATTTGCATACCCAGTAGTTGTATAGTGGAGCCCTATCAGAATGCAAACCCATAAGAACTTAGTACCGACACGATACTGAAATTGAAAGTAATTTGACAGACAGGGACAGACTTGTGTCAAAATACAAACCCACAAGAAATCTACAAAAATCAAGGTTAGACCGTCAAGACTAGATTACATGCAAAGACTCCTACCAACCTTATTGTCCCTGAACAAGAGATTAAAGGCATGAGTGATCCTTCCCAGGTTTTCAATGAAGGCCAAAGGAAAAAACACAGATATATTGGCTAAGTACATACTGAAATACGGAGGACTGCAGAAAAGTGGTTCAATTTTCAGAGTAACAGCCTCATCGTCTCCATACCACCCAGAGAAATAAATTGACATAGAATTGACCCAATTCAAATCCAGAAAAACTAGATAATGAACAGAGACACAAGGATAACAAATATGCTTGTTTTGCAGAGTGGGGAAAGGAAAGTCGAATCATAATATGAAGGGCAATAGTGCCATGACATACCAATTTCTCTTCCGCCAATGTCGCCTGTTAACCTGCTCCCACAATTTCTCCAACGCTACACTGCTCTTCCTTCTCAATGAACGACGCTCTGTATCACTGTGGCTAACCAAGAGACTAGGCTCATAATAACCCTCAACACACTGCCAACCCACCTTCCATAAACCTCCTGACAGATTCCGATAATGAATGATAGCTCCTTGCATGCGCATTTATTTTCAAGAATGGAAAGGATCACCACCATACTGCCGCCTTAACATCCGAATTAAGAATTTGAGATCATCCACCATGTGGAGTCCCACACCCTGTCCTTCCTTCCTGGCACCTCGATCGGGGATGAGATCTGTCTCTTTCTAAAATAATTTGTAATGGGTGAAGTTCTACATTCTAGGCTCGATGAGAGTGATTAATATCAAGTTGGTGCTCAACATTCTTGCAGGCCCAATTCGCCAAATAATTAGCTGCCTCATTGCCTTCACGGCGGACATGTTTGGAGATAACATATCCTATTTGGCGAAGAAGTTGGCCAATATCTTCTATAAGTCTGGTTGTTCTCCAACTTTTACTAATTTTATCCCATTGAGTTCCTTGCTGAATTTTTTTTAATATCCCTATTGACATTGCAGAATCCCCTTCAAATAAAATTCTTTGATAATTTTCCCGGATTGCTATTACAAGACCCTGTTTCACTGCCATTAATTCACTAGGAGAAGATAATACCATAGGGTAGTCCAAGGTTGGTGAGAGAGAAGGTAGTTAAAATTGATGGGAAACACATCAAAATGACAAAATAAACAAAATTCATCAGCGTAATTCCAAGGGAAAAAAATAAAAATAAAACAAAATGATAATTTTAAAGTTGAATAATAGATTTTCAATACCTTGTTTCATTGTCAAGAAGAGACTCCAAAACATAAATATGGAGAACAACAAACCGAAAATCGAAAGATTTATTTATTTATATATTTTCCTTTTTATTTATAAAAAGGATTCTTTTTTATCACTTAATTTAATAATAATAGAAACATGTTTTTTGGGTTGGAATAAATCTTTGTAAACACAATAGCTACAACGCCATGAGTACCTCTTGCTCTTCGACAGTAAACAAAATATCTACAATGATGGAGTCGTTGCATAAAAATACTCTAAAAACGCATGAACCAAAATTATAAACAAATAGCTTTAAAAATTATAAACGAGAAAATGGCATGCATTAACATTTAAAAACGAATTGCACTAATGTTTGATTAACCCTTAATAAAAATATATCATATATATATCATTGGAAGTCGCACTTAACATTTGGAAATATCTATGAGCCCCTGGTGCAACTCTTTAATTTGTGTTGAAGTATATTAGCAACACACACAACATATGACATATGATGGATATATAAAAAGTTTGGTTTGATTTGTGGAAATTTATAATTGAAACTAGGTTAATATTTATAAACCAATATCATTTATTAATTATTAATTTCTTTTTGGAAAGAATATAATTTTTATTATAAAATTTTAAAATAAATAGCTTTATTTCATATATTATTATATATGTCCATATTTAAAACAAGTCGCTGCTTTGCCAACGACATACCTGCAGATTACAGATTAACATCTGAATGATAATTTTAAAGTTGAATAACAGATTTGCAATACCTTGTTTCATTGTCAAGAAGAGACTCCATAACATAAATCTGGAGAACAGCAACCGAAAATCGAAAGATTTGTTTATTTATCTATTTCCCTTTTTAATTATAAAGGGATTATTTTTTATCGTTTAATTTAATAATAACAGAAACATGTTTTTTGGGTTGAAATAAAACTTTTTAAACACAATAGCTACAACACCATGACTACCTCTTGCTCTTCCGCACTAAACAGAATATCTTTAATGCTGGAGTCATTGCATAAGAATATTCTAAAAACGCACGAACCAAAAATATAAACAAATAGATTTAAAAATTATAAACGAGAAACTGGCAAGCGTTGCAATGTTTTGGGACTAATTAAGGAGTTGAAGTGTAGGATTATGTATTCCTTTTCTAATGACCTTAACATTAAAAAACGAATTGCACTCATGTTTGATTAACCCTTAATAAAAATATGTCATATATATATCATTGGAAGTCGCACTTAACGTTTGGAAATATCTATCGGCTTCTTGTGCAACTGTTTGGCATAAATATGCCTTCGCATTCGAGGTCAAATATCAATAATTTATAACTTGTAGGTATCTTTACCACATCTTTTTCTGATATTTTCTGTTTTTTCTATGCAAATCAAATCAAAGTGCACTTCATCCTATCGTTGTTGGTTATTCTATGATCTACTTTTAGAAATCAGAATTTTACTATCAAAACTTTGACTGGATTTAATTTTTATTTTTAAAGGTATAAATGAATTCTGTCTTTACAAAAATTACTAAGTTACTTTCATTAATTTTTATTTTCAAATCAATAAATGAATTCCATCTTTAAAAAGTCACTAAATCACTTCTATTACAATGTGTATGTCTCAAAAAATAAGAGAATCTTAGAAAAGTATTTACTTCATTCTAATTAACTAAACTAGAAATGGGTATATGAGTTTTCTATTACTCACATTGTTTTCCACTCATGACAATGGAAAATCTCAATATCTAAGATAACTATGAAAAATATTCTGATAACAACCTACCAGAATTTACAATTCATCACACTTAGTCCATCGAAAAAAATGTGTTGAAAAACATCAACACTAACTATGGACAGATGATGGGCTTGGGCTTACCAAAATATATTGACCAAACTGAATGTTTTCAAACTATGTGGGGCGTCTGTGAAAGCGTGGCCCATTGCATGTCTCTCTAACCTTTACATCTCTGCGATTGAAAAAATTATCTGTCCCATGAAATGCGCTTAGTTAAATTGCGGTATCGCTACAACATACTGTTATATGTATGACCCTCTAACTAAGTGCTATGCAGTTAAAACTTAAAATAATAACAGTGGTTATGTTCAAAAAGGTGACCAGGTTTAAGTACATTTTATGTAATGAAAACAACCACAACCCTTCTTGCATAATGGTATCGATAGAGCAACTCAATTAAAGGAGATATGGTGAAGAGAAGCTTCCAACCATACAACAAGCTCTAAAAAGGCATGATGTTGAATGTATGGAATCCATTTTCCCTAATACACATGAGAAGTGCAATGAAAAATCTTGGAATTTGGAAAATGTCACGAAGCTTATCTCATGTTACATTCATTTAAATCTGAAGTATATCAAAGAAGAAAAGCAGGAAAATGGATTTGGAATCCATGAGCTACATTATCTCACTGATTCAAGCAAACACTCAAAAAGAGATAGACAATAGTGATATAGAGACAATTTATTCATAAACAAGAGAAAGCTAGAATTATACCCCGAGTAGTAGTTCACTCAACATAATTCTCCACCGCTTATTTTGGAGGATAAAGTTCCTACTACCTCATCAATTGAAGAAGGCCCACAGGAGAAAATCAGAAGAGATTCCTCAATGTTATTTTCATTTGACATTGAGTCACTCTGCTCCTTTTTGTCTAGTAGTCCCTTTACCTCTGCCCTTAAATTCAACAACTCGGAAATAATAGACAAAAGACACTTACCTATTGCAATCAGTTGAAAAAAAAGGTATCTCTAAAGGGTCACCAGGGGATGAATCTATTATTTAAAAGATTAGAAAAATAATTTCATTTCAAAATAAAAATGTACTATCACTAGGGAAGTGAGTTATTACATTTAAAATTTGTTCCCATTCTTGTCATTACAAAATTTGATTGTTGCTTTTTATTTGATGGGAAAATAAATGATCTTTAAAAGGCACTAAAGTCTTGAATTATGATCTTTAAAGAAGTCACTAGATTCCCTGATTATGAGCTGATTTTTTCTTCTTACTTTTGGGTCTTCATGATGTTTGTTATTCTAACTCAGGTGAAAAGTTCCAAAGAAGTAGAATATTGGTCATTGAAATTTCCTACTACCTCTTCTTTCTTATATGTTTTTCTTTCCTATACCACAACCTTACGGCGTTTCGTTTGCAACATGTGGTGCAATTGCTAGTTATGTTTATAACATCTCATAAATTACTCTTATTAACTACATGATCTTTGTTATTATAATTTTTTTGTTTATTTAAATATACTTGGCAAGAAGTAATTTTTATGGAAGTTCAAAAGATTAAATTAAAAATATTCATAGTAATTTAACATTTATCAAAATAATATTTTTAAATTATATATATATATAAAATTTGAAGAATAGATTTTTAGTATTTTTTAATGTTAGTATAGAGATATTTTAATTTTGAATATAGGAATTTTTTTTATAAAATTGGAAGGAAACTTCTCTAATTTTTAACAAGATATCAATAAAATATTAATATTGCAATATTTTATTTACTATTCATACTAAACATATCAAAATGTTAAAACATACTCTCTTATATTTAAAAGCATAAAACATATATCAATGAGATATAATCCATTTCTATATATATTACATATGAACTCGAAAGAAATTACAAATCTCCTTTATATTTTGAATTAAAAAATAAATAAATAATTTATTAATGATATAATGTATATCTTGGTTTAGTCTTTCTCTATATACATAAAAAAAAAAAAAAAAATACAAAGTAATTTAACAAATTTAAGGGGCGAATTCTCTTTTCACTCTAAAAGGGGTTTGCATATCAAGACATTTGATCCCTCTTGGCTATTGGTAGATCCAGAGTTAAGATTGATCTAGGCCATCTTAATCCCCCCTTTAAATTAAACTATATTCCACATGAATACGATGGGTCAATACCATGAGCTGTTTTTAAAGTTTATTATTATTTTATGTTATTACTTAAATTCAATTTAACTTATTAAAAAGAAAAAAACAAATACTATAAAAAAACATATATAAAACTATTTACATTTACATATAAAAATATAACAATTTTTCAATAATAACATTTAAACTTAAAAGTCACGAAAATCTAAATTCAATCTAACTTATTAAAAAGAAAAAAAAAAACCTAACATTATAAAAAATATGTATAAAACTATTTACTTGTGGATCTAATGGCCTAAAACATTTGATCCAATGGCTCAGACATGGACACAATTGCAACTAGGGAAGTTGTTTTCAAATAAAAATGCCTTACGACATAAAAAATATGTATAAAACTATTTACTTGTGGATCTAATGGCCTAAAACATTTGATCCAATGGCTCAGACATGGACACAATGGCAACTAGGGAAGTTGTTTTCAAATAAAAATGCCTTACGACATAATTACGATATAATTATATATCTTTCTCATGGAAAGTGAAAATTTAAGAAATTTTTAAATTTGAATTACTTTATTTTTGGATAAAATTAATATAAAATTATGTTATTTAATATAAAAAGAAAAATATTTTATTTATAGTTAACATTAATTTTTTTGTTATTAATATAATTTTGTTTTAAATATTACCCCCGAGTTGAACATAAAATAAATTACACACCATATAATATTAATAATATTATTACTACATATCATTTGTAAAATCCATATTAAGTCGTAAAGAAATTGCATAACTCCATTATATGAAAAAGCATTTTTTTTTTTTACTTTCAATTATTCTATCTCTAAATAAAGTAGATGTAAAATTAAGGTGGAAATTGAAGTATTTTATTTATGGCCAATATTGATTTTTTTATTATTAGTAGTTTCTAATTCATTAATGTAAATATTGTTTTATGGGTGTTAAATGTACTGTTATGGGACAACATCTCTCATAGGGCTATAAAGACTATTTTTTGATTAGTTTGATGATATATATATATATATATATATATATATATATATATATATATATATATATATATATATAATCCCTTCAATTATATAATTAATAAATTATAGTGTTTTATAGTAGATTAAAGATTATTAGCAATTTTAAATCTAGTTATAAATTAATCACATCAATAGGATTTGGTCGATGTTTCGAATAAACTAATGTGGTTCATTCGAAACGTGGATCAAATCCTATTAATGTGATTAATCCAAAAGACATGTAACTACATTATGAATCACCAAAGCCTTAGATCTAACAATTTTAAATCTATAAAATATTTTATCAAGCATTCCTTGTCAAAAAGCACTCTCCACACTATTAAGTGTTGGGGCCTTGATGGCCCTAGCAATAGTCAAGCATGTGTCGAAACACATGCTACTTTAGATATTTACTAGACTCATATACCCTTGGTGGTGCAACAAGAAATCAAGGACAACTAATAAAAAAAAAAATAGTTAATGAATATGAAAATGCATTTGATTCTAAGGTAGAAAAAAATAGTTAATGAATATGAAAATGCATTTGATTCTAAGGTATTGGCATCCATTTCCAATTAGATCCTTGATATGGTATAAAAAGACAATGTAGCAATTGATATCTACTTAATATCTACTTACTACTGATTTGTATTTGCATCTCAAGCTATTAGAATAAAAATGATTTGAACACAATAAGAATGGCTATGAACTCCTCCTTAGGATGGATGAATCTCACCAGATTTACCAAATTATGGCTTAGCTATTACAACACATTGAAATTGTCTTGCGACCCTCCTCGCTTACGGAATCGTGCTCCTCATGCACAAGGGATTTAATCATATAGCCTTTGTTGTATTGTCGATTGTTTTGTTTCATTGCAACCCGAGCGCTTTTATTTTTTATTGTCGTACAAAAATACACTTTATAAGGCCAAGTTGTCTATTTATTGGCTATGTTTCATTGCTGGTTGACATTTGTCACAGCTTCAAATTTTACTTTTGATTTGATTTCCAAATTGGTAACCTAAAGTCATATATGGTATTTTTAGCTATATAACATATAATAAATATTATTATTAGGTATTTGGCTTTTGTAATCCATAAATTATGTATCAAATCATTAGGTAAAAATCACATTCTAATAAATTGTGACACAATTTACTCGAATGTGATTTTCACCTAATTTAATACATATAAATATCATTTTAATTAGCTATGTCTCATAATTTACTGGAATGTGATTTTCACCTGATTTGATACCTAGGCGCATTAATGGGCCTATTAGTGACTGACGTCCCGGACAGAGTTCACACTCACCAGAGCAGAACCGAGCCGAGCTGTTACGTTAACGCCGTTAGTTACGCGTTTAAAAGCGAAGGTCTTGTCGACGTCCATTGAAACATTGACAGCGGAGTGAATGCAATTGATTGGGTAGAAGTTTCGTCTCTAGGAAATTACAAATCAACCCCAAATAAAAAAGAAAAGAAGCGCCTGCTCACCCAACTCAAAAATCTCATTCGACCGACCGTTGCTTCCCCTCAACCTCCAGGAACGTCTGTGTCGTAGAGTCTAATTTTCTAATAAAGAATTAGACTCTACTAATAAACTCAAAAATAATTTCTTTCAAATAAATCTACCCAAGTATGTTTTTTTAAACAATTATTTCATATATTCATATCCTTAAGCTAGCAAAATGAACTCGAAGCAAAGAACTCTTTAAAGCTATGTCATATTCTATCATTAACCATCTTATATTTTTCTAATATCTATTTACCATTTCCAAATAAAACCTCGAAACGAAACCCACAAATCACCAAAGTTGAAAACAATTACACATTTGTCTAACTAGATTGTCCAATTCTAAACCTTTTTCACCTTTAAGTTGGGAAAATTTGAGTATGAGTGGCAAATAACATCATTATAAAATACAAAACTCTGGAATGAATGAATTTATGAATATAATTTTTACTTGTAAATTTGTGTGCAAAGCATGTTAAGGGAAATTTTTTTTCATCCTTAAAATTATTTAAAATCTTTAAAATAAAATATTTTTAATTAAATTTTTAACAAGTTATTTAAAAATAGCAAAGTTCTAAATTATACATTTGTTTAATTAGATTTTCTAATTCTAATCTTTAATGGAAAATTTTTTGTCCATCCTTAAAATATTTAAGATAAAAGATTTATAATTAAATTTTTAATAAGTTATTTAAAAAATAATAAAGTTCTCAACAATTACACATTTGTTTAACTAGATTATTCAATTCTAATCCTTTTTCTTGTTTAATTAGATTTTCCAATTCTAATCCTTTTTCACCTCTAAGTTGGGAAAACTTGAGTATGAGTGGTAGATAAGATCATTATAAAATATAAAGGTTTCTAATGAATTTATGAATATAATTTTTACATATAAATTTGTGGAAAGCAAAGCATGTTATATTAAGTTTTTTTCAATGATTTGTGGAAACACATGTTAGCTGAACTTTTTTGCCCGTGTTTAAAATGTTTAAGATAAGAGATTTAAAAGGTTTAAGATAAAAGATTGCCAATTAAATTTTTAATTAGTTATTTAAAAATTAAAAAAAATTGTTGAGTTTTTATGGTTAAGTTCTCATCCTTAAGAGTATTTTATTAATGAAAGGTTATTTGATCAATTCTCTTCAATGTCTTTTGAGTTATGTTTTTGGAAAACAAATTATAACAATATTTATTAACTTTCCAACCAAAGTGTAAAAGAAATTTAAAATGCCTTTTGAGTTATGTTTTTGGAAAACAAATTATAACAATATTTATTAACCTTAAAACCAAAGTGTAAAAGAAATTTAAAATAAGAATTTATTAGTACAAAGATAACTTCCTCTAAAAACCTCTATTAAGTAATAAAAACATAATCAAAATTAAAATAAATAATTAAATAATAATAATAATAATAATAATTTTCCTATTCTAGTCAAACTAGTCGTTTTTCCAACGGCTAGTTGGAGCAATCCTATTCTACTTAAACTGGTTTCCTGATCAGATTTCTCGTCTTGTCCTGATGATGAACCACACTGGCTGGTTCGAAACGCATCGACACAAATTTCTCCTATGTTATTTTCACCGAATTTTTTTTTACACAAACCTCTATTAAGTATATCAATTCATAATGATTCAATATTTATATTGAATGTTGGAATTTACTCCCAACTGCAACCTGCAACATAAGGACAAAACATCAAGTTTTGATGTGAATTCAAAGGACAGGAGTGCATTGAATTTATGTGTTTAAAATCCCTGCAAACAGCCAAATTCTTTACATGGTCGTAGCCCTCTCTGATTTGTTAAATCGTGTTTGAACCAAATGCAAACCCCGCCATTAAAATTTTCATAGCAACCACAATTATTTTCGTGCCATGTATTTTGAATTAAAAACCTCCACGTCACCCGTTTTTCGACCAATCAAATCTCATCGCACATCTCCTAAGCCTACGTCATCCCCATCCAAACCCATGCGATGGATGGACCCCGTCATTGCCACGCCATCCAACTGGCAGCCAATCAAATGCGTATCGCACGTCCGCTTGCTGACGTCACCACGCCCTTCACGATCATGTGATAGTGTGACCCCACCACTTCCACCTCACCAGTCGTCAACCAATTGCGCATCGTCGCAAGGTTTTGAAGTCCAGTCAGTCAGGGCATTAAACATTGTGATAAACCATCACATAAAATTCTTCGTTCACTTATCACACAAGTTTGTGCTGACGTCATCCGGCACATGGTTCGATGCGATAAACATATCGCAATACATTTTGTAATGTTTTTGTTTTGATTATGGTTCATAATATGTGGCGACATAATTTTATTTCATATGGTTATTAACTTAGGTTAAAATTTTAAATATATGTACTGTAAACATATATGTACATATATGTTTACAATACAAAGTGAGGCAGTATGAATGTTGTGTGTAATAAACTGTGCGAAAGAGACAGTGTTAGAATTGTGTATGCCGAGAGTGTGGAGAAAAAGATTGTGTGTGCCAGAAAAATAGAGGAGCAGTGTATGAAAGAAAACCATAAGAACATTTCTAACGTTTTTGTAACAGTAGAAAAGTTTGAATGAAAAACAGTTTTTTGCTTCCCACTGTGTGTATTTATTTTATCTGCAGAGTATTCTTTTTGTTTCTCTCTCTGTGTTTAGAAGAGGAATTTTGTTTCCTCTGTTGTTAAGGAATTCTCATAATTTCCAACCTGGTATTAGAGCTAGTTCAGGCTCTCAGTAGTTGCCGAAGAAGCTGAAGGAAGAAGAAGACCGTTGAATCATTTCTCCAGCAGAGTGAAGGTTCAACAAGTAAGGTATTTTCACAGTAAGATTTACTGTTTCGTTTAAGAGTCAGAGTTTAACTCTCCAACAATGAGCAATTTTTTTTAAATACACAGTAAAGTTTTGTATAGTTCTGCACGGTAAAAGAATGGCAGGAACTAGCACAAGTACGAGTATGAGAAATACTCAACTCCCACAGTTCAATAGGAAAAACTATGATTATTGGGCAATCACAATGAGAGCCCTGTTTGCATCTCAAGACTTATGGGAACTAGTTGAAGATGGATTTGAGGAACCAACTGATGCAAATGAGTATAATGCCTTAACACAGGCATAAAAGGATTTGATGAAGAGTAATAAGAAGAAGGACTCAAAAGCCCTCTTCTATCTCTATCAAGCAGTACATGAAAGCATATTTCCAAAAATTGCAGCAGAAAAGAAGTCTAAGGAGACATGGGATACCCTCCAGACAACCTATCAAGGTATGGAGAAAGTAAAGACAACAAAGCTTCAAGTAATGGGAAGAGAGTTTGAAGTTATTTTCATGAAAGAGTCTGATAGCTTAGACGCATTCTTCAGACAGTTGATTGGGTTGGTTACCCAAATGAGATCTCATGGAGAGACAGTAGAAGAAAGAATAATAGTGGATAAAGTATTGAGGAGCTTATCCTCAAGATTTAATGTGATAGTCACTACCATTGAAGAGACAAAGGATCTCTCAAGCTTTATAGTTGATGAACTTCATGCATCTTTGATGACACACAAAGAAAGGCTGAACAAAACAACAAAATCATTTCTAAAGCATGCCTTCAAGACCCAAATGTCCTTTGGAAGAGGAAGAGGTCAAAGCAGATCAAACTACCGAGGAAAAGGTAGAGGCAGAAGCAAAAACAGAGGAGGAAGAAACAACCCTGCAAGTACAAGTGGAAGGGGCAGTAACCAAAGTCAAAATCAAAGCCAAGGCAGCAGCCAACAAGGTGGACAAAATCAAGCACATCGACAAAGGTATAATAAATCCCAGGTCCAATGTCATTACTGTAAGAAGTATGGGCACTATGCCAAAGAATGTAGAAAGAAACAGAGAGACACGGGTAATAAACCCAGTGCTAACTTTACTAGAGAAACTCAGAGTCAAGAGAACTTGTTTTTAGCATGTAATATGGCTGAAGAAAAGAATGAAGATATATGTTTTCTAGATTCAGGATGTAACAAGCATATGACTGGAAACATTTCTATGTTTTCCATGTTGGATGAAAATGTGAAGTCTCAAGTAACATTGGGAACAAACATTAAAGTCTCTGTCATGGGGAAAGGTAGAGTAAGTGTTTTGACAAGAAAAGGAGAAAGGAAATCCATATCTGATGTATACTGTGCACATGGTATGAAATGTAACCTTTTGAGCATTGGATAGCTCATTCAGAAAGGCTGCAATGTATTATTTGAAGATGATGTATGTACCATCATGGACATACCATGAAGCAATCAAAGTATTGCACAAGTGAAGATGACAAGAAACAGAATGTTTCCTCTCAAGATGAGAGCAGATTTGAAGAAAGGAGTTGCAATGGCAGCTGTGACAAAAGAGACTTACCAAAGAGAAGAAAATGATGAAAAGTGGTTATGTCATTTGAGATTTGGACGTCTCAACTTTGGAGGTCTGAATTTATTGCACACAAAAGGTATGGTAAATGGATTACCATTGATTGAGAAACTAGACAGCCTTTGTGAAGGCTACATCTTGGGTAAACAACACAAAGAAAGCTTTCCATCAGGAAAGAGCATAAGGGAAAAAGCACCCTTAGAAATAGTCCATTCAGATTTGTGTGGACCAACGCAAACACCATCATTAGTAGGCAACCACTATATGCTGACCTTTATTGATGATTACACAAGAAAAACATGGGTATATTTCCTGAAGTTGAAGAGTGAAGTGTTTGAGAAGTTCTGCCACTTTAAAGCTCTTGTTGAGAATAAAAGTGGGCAACACATAAAAGTGTTAAGGACTGATAGAGGAGGAGAATATATCTCCAAATTTTTTCTGAGTTTTTGCAGAGAAAATGGAACTCATAAGCAATTTACATCCAGTTATACACCCAAAAAATGGAGTTGCTGGAAGGAAAAACAGAACCATCATGGACATGGTAAGAAGTATGTTGAAGGCAAAACATTTGCCAAATGAATATTGGGCTGAATCTGTACATTGTGCAGCATATGTTTTGAATAGATTCCCAACAAAGAGTGTTATGAACAGAGTTCCAGAAGAAGCATGGAGTGGCATAAAACAATTTGTCACCCACATGAGAGTATTTGGATGTGTGGCTTATGCACATATTCCATATCAACTAAGGAAGAAGTTGGATAGTAAGGGCGAGAAGTGCATATTTGTTGGTTACAGTGATGAATCAAAGGCATACAGATTGTATAACCCATCCACAAAGAAGTTAAGCAGAGATGTGTAGTTTATTGAGGAAGAAGCTTGGGATGGAAACATTGAAAAAACAGTGAATGTAAAGACATGTATGTCTCAAGAAGATGATGAGGAAGAAATGGCTGAAAGAAATACCTCATTGATAACACCACCTCCACCAACACAAGGGCAACAAGGGACACCACAAGCTGGTATAAGAACACCCTTGAGAAGTGATGATAGTGCTTCTCCAAGCACATCATAAGGAGTAGATTTGAGTGCTTCTACAAGCACAAGTTCAGAAAGTGAAAGAAGAACCTATTCATTTTGAAGAAGTAGTAAAAGATAAGAAATGGATAGATGCTATGGATGAAGAAATGAATGTAATAGAGAAGAACAATACATGGGAATGAGTTGATCTCCCAAAAGGTAAAGAAGTGATTAGAGTAAAATGGGTTTATAAAACCAAGAGAAATGCTTTAGGTAAGATTGAAAGGCACAAGGCCAGACTTGTTGTCAAAGGCTACAAGCATCAACAAGGAAGAGACTATGAAGAAACTTTTGAACGAGTTGCAAGAATGGAAACAGTAAGAACAGTGCTGTCCATAGTAGTACAACACAAGTGGAAGGTTTACCAAATGGATGTGAAATCAACATTCCTAAATGGAGTATTGATCGAAGAGGTTTATGTTGAACAACCTTTGGGCTATGAGAAAGAAGGCTAAGAGTACAAGGTATGCAAGTTGAAGAAAGCTCTATATGAGCTGAAACAAGCACCAAGAGCATGGTACAGTAGGATAGACTCTTATCTATTGGAAAATGGATTTGGGAAATGTGAAGGAGAACCCCATTATACATCAAAGAAAAATATGGTAAGATGTTCATTGTTGTTTTATATGTTGATGATGTGGTCTTTACAGGTAATGATGCTTACCTCATTGAAAATTTTAAAACAGTCATGAAAGAAGAATTTGAGATGACTAATATGGGATTGTTGAGATACTTCTTAGGGATAGAAGTAGAGTAAAATGAAAATAAAATTTTTATTTCTCAAGCTAAATATGTAAAAAACAATGTTACCGATGAAATAGGTAACCGCAATGTTACCTACATTTTTTTTGGTAGCATAAAAAGCACCCGATTTTGAAAAGTGGTGGTGCAGAATCACCAATTTTTTTTTTTTTGGCACATTTTTGACACTCTAATATTTTTATTTATGAAGTATGAATATTTGTTTTAAAATGTTAGTGATTTTCATGCTAATTTTGAAATGTATTGATGTAGCATCAACTTTTTTTTTTTTTAGAGCAGTGATTTTCATGCTAATTTATTATTGATCTTGCATCAACTTTTTTAGAGTGGTGATTTTCATGTTGGTAATAAAACACAAAACTTAGATAAAAATATATATATAAAAACAATAAAAAAACCAATAAAAATGTAAAAAAAAACAAAAATAGCTCGTAAAAATAAAAAATTTAAACAAAAATAAAAAAATAAAACAAAAATATTTGAAAATTATATCAAAGAAAATGACAAAATTTGAAAAAAAAAACACATAATTTAAAGGAAAAAAACGAAAATTGATCAAAAAAAATTAAAAAAAAAAAACATCAAAAAACATTTTTTCTAACTTATTAAAAAAAACCATATAATAAAAAAAAATATGTATATTTAAAAAAAATTAAAAAAAATTAAAATTTAGATTAAAAAATAAATTAATTAATTAATTAAAAAAAATAATAAGAAGAAGAAAAAAAATACAAATTTTAAAATTAACAAATTAAAACAAAAAAAAATTAAAATTGAAAAAAAAAATTAAAAAAAAAAAAAAAAATTAAAAGAAAAAAAATAATAAAATTAAAAAAAATATATAAAAACAAAATAAAAATAAAAAACAAAACGAATTTTATTTTAAATAAAAAAAATTAATTAAAGAAAAAAATTAATTTTTTGAAAAAAAAAAAAAAAATCAATTAAAAAAAAATTAATAAAAAACAGAGAGCGGTGGTGGTGAGTGAGTAGAAGCGCGAAGCGCGCCGTAAGTAGCTGACCCTTGATGCTCAGCCAGCTCGCCTTGGCAGAATCGTACTCGCGACGGGGCAGTGGCCCGGCCCCAGGCGCGATGGCACCGCCCGGCCGGCCCTCGGCGCCCAGCCCGAGAATCAGCCCTTCACCCAGCGGGGGCCGTGAGGCCGGCTGGGCGCTGGGGGCTGGCCGAGCGGCGCCACTGGGGCGGCCCAGCCGGCCTCACGGCCGCCCGTCGCCCCCACCACCACCACCGCTCTCTGTTTTTTATTAATTTTTTTTTTTAATTGATTTTTTTTAAAATTTTTAAATTTAATTTTTTTATTATTTCAAAAAAATAAATATTTTTTTAATTAAATTTTTTTATTTAAAATAAAATTCGTTTTGTTTTTATTTTTATTTTTATTTTTTATTATTTCAAAAAATTAAATTTTTCTTTTTTAATTAAATTTTTTTATTTAAAATAAAATTCGTTTTGTTTTTATTTTTTAAATTTTGTTTTTATTTTTTTTAATTTTATTATTTTTTTTGTTTTAATTTTTTTTTTCTTTTTCAATTTTAATTGTTTTTTTTGTTCATTTTAAAATTTGTATTTTTTTTTTGTTAATATTTTTTATTAAATTTTGCCTTCTTTTTTTTTTTTTCTTTTTTTTTTTAAATTGATTTTTCTTTAAAAAAATCATAGTTTTTCTTTATTATTAAATTTCACGTTTAGTTTTTTAATATAATTTTATAAAATTTAATAAATGTTGTATTTTTTTTAAATTTATTTGGATTTAATATTGTTTTTTAAATGTTTTACTTTTTTATTAATTTTTTTGTTTTTATTAATTACATAAAATTTTTATATTTTTTTTTATTTCAATTAAAATTGTGTATTTAAAATTAGATTTTTTTTAATTAAACTTTATTTTTTTAAATTAATTTGTTTTTTAATTTTTTTTTATTTTACATATATATATATATATATATATATATTTCAATTTTTCATTTTTAATTGATTTTTAAAGTTTTTAAAGTTTTTCTTTTAACAATGGATTTTTTTTTTTTAAATTTTTTTTTTGAAGTTATTTCTTTTTCAAAATTTATTTGTTTATTCATTTATTTATTAAAATTTAATATTTTTGTTTTTAAATTTAATTTGTTATTTTAATATTAATTTTTTTTTTTTTTAATTTAATAAAATCTGATATGTATACATATTTTAATTTAAGTTCATATATATATTTTATTTTTTATAATTTAAATTTAATTTATTTTTTATAGTTTATTTGTTTTTTTAATATATATTGTTTTAAATTTAATATTTTCATTGTATTTTATTTTTATTTTTAATTTTTAATTAATTTTTAATTTTTTTACTTTTAATTTTTTTTTTTAAATTGAAATTTTGAAATTTATTAAAATTTAATATATTTCCTTAAATTTAATTTTTTGTTTTTTGTTTTTTTTTTAAATTTTTATTTTTAAATTTAATAAGCGTTTTCTTTTTCTTTTTTAAATTTAATTTCTATATTTTATTTTTTATAATTTCCTTTTTCTTTTTTTTTTAAATTTAATATTTTTATTTTGTTTTTATTTTTATTTTTTAATTTCTATATTTTTTAAATTTTAATCTTAATTTTTTATTTTTTTATATTTTTTTTTCCTTAAATTTGAGGTTTTTTTTTATGTTTGAATTAAAATTTTTATTTTGTTTTTATTTTTATTTTTTTTATCTTCATATATTTTTAAATTTTAAGCTTTTAATTGTTTTTATTTTTTTAATTTAATTTTTTTCTTAAATTTTAGGTTTTTTTAATGTTTGAATTTTAAAAATTAAAAAATGTTATTTCTATTTTTAAAAATGCCAAAATTATGACACAATTTTTTTTTTTGTTATTCCACCATCAATTGGTTTTGTTTTGAGGGTGTTTTTTCAATCATTTTTTCAACCAACAATTTTGTTTTTAGCATAATTTTATAAAATGTTGAAATTTGACCTTAAAAAAAAACGAAGTGCGTTCTGGAAGACACACTTTTTTTTTTTGATGTTTTTTCATGTTTTTTGAAACTTTTTGGGCTAGAGTTCCCGTTTTGAGGTCAGATTACCTATTTGATCGGTAACAATGTTAAAAGAAGTTTTCGAAATATTTAACATGCAAGATTGCAAGGTAGTAATACCTCCTACAATGATGGGATTGAAACTGAGCAAGGAAGACAACAGCAAAGATGTAGATCCAAGTTTGTATAAGAGCAAAGTTGGTAGCATTATGTATTTGACTACAACTAGGCCTGATATCATGCATGTTGTAAGTTTAATTTATAGATTCATGGAAAGGGAAAATGAAGCACATTGAAAAGCAACAAAGAGAATTATAAGGTATGTGAAAAGAACAAAGAGGTATGGTATTTTATGCACCTCTTTAGAAAATTTTGAATTAATTGGATATACTGACAGTGATTGGGCTGGAAGTATGGATGACAGAAAAAGCACATCTGGATATGTTTTTCATATAGGATCAGGAGCCATTTCATGGGCTTCTAAGAAACAACCAATTGTGGCTTTATCAACAGCAGAGGCAGAGTATGTGGTAGCTACAATAGCATCATGTCAAGCAGTATGGATGAGGAGAATGTTAAGAGATTTTTGTCATGAACAGGTAAAAGGCACAACAATTTATTGTGATAATAGCTCAACAATAGCTTTATCCAAGAATTCAGTGTTTCATAAAATAACAAAACACATTGATGCAAAGTATCACTACATCAAAGAATTGGTGAACAATGGAGAAGTTGTTCTGAAGCATTGCAGAACACAAGAACAGTTTGCAGATATTTTGACAAAACCATTGGGGCAGAAAAGTTTTAATTATCTCAGAAATGTCTCGGAATGCATGATAACAACAGTTTTGATTAAGGTGGAGTGTTGGAATTTGCTCCCAACTGCAACCTGAAGCAGAAGGACAAGACATCAAGTTTTGATGTGAATTCAAAGGACACGAGCATCAACAAATTTGTTTTAGTTTTTGCGCTCAACCGTCCATTGAATTTATGTGTTTAAAATCCTTGCAAGCAGCTGAATTCTTTACATGGCCTTAGCCCTATCTGATTTTCGAAACCGTGTCTGAACCACATGCAAACCCCGTCATTAAAATTTTCACACCAACCACAATTATTGTCGCGCCATGTATTTTTAATTTAAAACCTCCACGTCACCTGTCTACCGACCAATCAAATCTCATCGCACATCTCCTGCGCCTACGTCATCCCCATTTGAACCCATGTGATGGATGGACCCTGCCATTGCCACGCCATCCAACCCACAATTAATCAAATAAGTATCACACACCCGCTTGTAGACATCACCACACCCTTCGTGATCGCATGATAGCGCGACCCCACCACTGCCACCTCACTAGTCGTCGACCAATTGCGCGTTGTCACAAGGTTTTGAAGTCCAGTTAGTCAACACATTAAACGATGCGCTAAACCATCGCATAACATTTTTCGTTCGCTTATCGCACAAGTTTTTGCTAACGTTATCCGACACATGGTTCGATGCGATAAACATATCGCAATACATTTTGTAATGTTTTTGTTTTGATTATGGTTCGTAATATGCGGCGACATAATTTTATTTCATATGGTTATTAACTTAGGTTAAAATTTTAAATATATGTAATGTAAACACACATACACACACACACACACACATATATATATATTTACAATACAAAATGAGGCAGTATGAATGTTGTGTGTAGTAGACTGTGCGAAAGAGACAGTGTGAGAACTGTGTATGTCGAGAGTGTGGAGAAAAAGACTGTGTGTGCCAGAAAAACATAGGAGCAATGTATGAAAGAAAACCAGAACAAAAATTCTGACGTTTTTGTAACTACAGAAAATTTTGAATGAAAAACAGTGTTTTGTTTCCCATTGTGTGTATTTTTTTTATTTACAGAGTATTTTTTTGTTGCTCTCTCTGTGTTTAGAAGTGAAATTTTGTTTCCTCTGTTGTTAAGAAATTCTCCAAAATTCCAACATTGAATTCAAAAAATTAATTATATATTTATACTAACTATTTTTAGTTGGAAACATTCACCAAATTTATGGATAGATTTATTAAAAAATAAGGACGACATTTTCTTTCCTTTTGAAACAATACTTTATAAAAATTGCTTTCATTTTAAGCACTCTCATCATAAGCACTTGAGATAAACAAACATATCAGCACTTTACATAAAGTAACATATAATAACATATAATTAGAGATCCTCATTTTGCATGCATTTTGGTCTTTGCACAATTTTTTCTGCACGCGGCACAACCTCCTCCACACATGCTTTTTCTGTGCAACTTCCCCCACACATGCTTTGAGTGCTTTGAATTAGATTCCATCAACGCTTCATGGTTGTAAAAGTGCTTAGCTTCCTTGTGAGGAGATTTTCTTGCATTGCAAAACAACTATAATGTCAAGCTCTTTTCAAAACCGATACTTTTGATTTTATGATTTTTTTTTAATGATTTGTGCATTTACCTCAGATGTTTTAGCCTCAAATTTTACACTTTTTTGTCAAAATGTTAGCAATGAAATATTTAATTTATGCTTGACACATTTGAGGATTGAGGATTATGGTAAAGTGACATAAAAAATTAAAATCAAAATGATGAAATTCAACCATCCAACTAGTAAAATCACTTTCCTCTGCCAAAAGCGGATGCTAGAGATCCAGTTGGAATGGCCCTCTACATCAGGCTGGATGGCGTATTTGCACTCACCAGGGGTGTTCTAGATCTTGATGGTGCAGTCATGGAAGGAAAAGAAAATATTTCTGTTATCGATGGAGAACGTGACGTTGATGACGTCCTTCGTGTGGCCAACAAAGCGCTGGGTGATGAGGCCTGTGTTGAGGTCCTAGAGGCATAGCTCACCATTCCACGAACCCGAGAGGGAAAACTGACTGTCGTAATGTATCACTCTACCCTTAAAGAAATGGCCTTCTAAGCCCTTTTATATAGAGATCATTTTGTTGTTTCCATCCACTAGCTTACTCATTATGTCAAGGACCCCTCGATTCAATCTTTATCACTTTTTTCTTATCACTTCATAGATGTTAAAGTAAAGTAATTACTTTTGTATGAAGAGTTCGACAATCAGTTAAGTAAGTAAGTTTAGTTGTGTGATAGATGAATTTGGTAAATGAGTTAGAGAGTTCGTTAAGTGAGTGATGGTCAAGTCGAGTTTTGTAAGGCCGTAGTCTAACTAGCCAGAGGAATCGCTCTGAAAATCATGAAAATTCCGATAAGATTTTCAGAAAATCCGGCAGGAATTTTTCTAAATCCATGTTATAACTATCAAAGTTTAATATTTTGGGTGTCCTACAGGTTTTTGATGGTGCTGAAACCATTTCCAATGTCAAAATCAGGATTCAAACACTGTTTTTGCAAGATTTTTAAATTTTTTTTGGCCCGGATTCCGGCCAATTTTGACCGTCCGGGCAATTCCTCCGGCTTGTTAGACGACTCCTTTTGTAAGTGTGTGCATGTCAAACGATTTTAGGATAAATACCTTTTGCCAATTTCATTGTATTCATGGTGATTGATAGAGATTGAAGATTAATAGAAAAACAAGCTCATATGGTTTGTGTGTGAATTTTTTTATGTTTCTCCTCTCTGCGTTTCCAACAGATTGATATGAAAAGTGATTGAAAGATCCAAGAGAGTGAAGAAGGATTAGCAGCGATTCGTGAATGCGAAGATCCAAGAGAAAAATCGGATTAGCAATAATCCATGAGTAAGAAAAAGAGAAATATTTTTCTCTTGATTCGAGCTATAATGCCCCCTGTAGTGGTATACATGGCGTTATAACGACAAAGGTCTCAACGAAAAACCGCGTTAAGAGAGGTGAACTTTTCTGTGCGTTATGGAACTATCGCTACAGTCCTCGTTGTGAAAGGCGTTAAACACACACTCTTTTATATAACTGTCGCGTTACTCTTCATACGAGTTTATTTAAAGGGGCTCTTTCAAGGTAATTCGAGAGCATATTAAAATCCTCGTGGGCAAATATTAAATACTTTTTAAACATATACGTGATCTTAATGGCAGGTTACAAAAGTGGTTTAAAAGGTTTGATTTTTTTAACGTTTTCAAACGGAGTGTTTGTAAAAAATTAAAAGGTACATGGTATAAAAGATTCGTAAAGTTATAAAGGAGTGGAATCTATTAAAGTTTTTTGAGTTGTTCTTTTTCTATTTTGTTTTTTTTAATATATATATATATATATATAGAAAAAGTGTCATGGAAGGTTATTAAATAAAGGTTTTTATATTAGAGTTTTTAAATGGGTTCAGAAATGGTTTAAGAGATTTGAAAAATTTGCAAAATTTGTATGGTATAAATTTATTTTTTGAAGGGTTTTATTGAAATGGAAAGAAAGTTTTAGGGCTTGGCAAAGTTCGTCAGTATACAAAATATTTTGGTGTTTTTGTCAATCATGACAGTCTTTTAGGAGAAGATTGTGTCTTATGGGGGCGCATAGTAAAAATCATATTTTTTTTTTCGAGGGCATATGGAAGATAGCCTCATGCAAGCAGCTATGACATCAGTCATGGGTCGCAAAGCACGATTGAAGAAGACTAAGAAAAAGGGTAAAAAAGAAGAAGTAAACATTGTTGCCGTGTTTAAAGAGGTTCATGTCGTAGTCGAGGAATTGAGATGTCTTGCAGAAGACAAAGATTCCATAGCTTTGAGTTTCATTCAACATGCAATGGATGAAACGTTTATGTGCAAGGTAGCAAAAGCTACAATTTCCAAGGAATCATGGAAGATCTTGGAAGCTGAATTTGGTGCAAGGGGGAGTGATATGCAACAACAGTATATGTCACATGCAAATATGTCATACGCAGATATGGGAGTAGATGAGCAAAACTCTGGGAGGACAACAGAGCTTGGTGAAACTCATTATGCAAGCAAGCATATGGATGAAGAAGATGCAACACATATTGTAAAGAGAGAAGTTGAAGCTTCTATATGTGAAACAGAGCAAGAGCATATCAATGCTCAAGCACTCCACCGTAACGTGGATGGTGCAGATGATGGTGAAACCCATTATGCAAGCAAGCATATGGATGAAGAAGATGCAACACAGATTGCAAAGAGAGAAGTTGAAGCCTCTGTATGTGAAACAGAGCAAGAGCATATCAATGCTCAAGCACTCCACCATAACGTGGATAGTGCAGATGATGGTGAACCCCATTATGCAGGCAAGCATATGGATGAAGAAGATGCAACAGATAATGCAAAGAGAGAAGTTTAAGCCTCTGTATGTAAAACAGAACTTGAGCATATCAATGCTCAGTCACTCCACCGTAACGTGGATGGTGCAGAAGATGGTGAATCCCACTGTGATGAAACACATGTGATGATGACTGCAAAGTTAAATGTGCATTGGTGAATCTAGAAGCAATTGATGAATTTGGTAAACCTGAAATAGTCGTTGAAATTGACAATGAGCACATGCATGCTCGAATATCCCACCATAGGGTGGATGAACATTATGTTGATGATATATGTGGTTTAATTTTTGAAACAAGGATAGATTATGGTAATATGGTAAGCGCCATGTTTGATGAAGCATTGAAGGTTGAAGCTGCCTTTGTAGCAGCAAGATATGAAACAGTTGAAACTGCTCATGAAGCAACAACTAATGATCAAGAAGAGGATAAAGTGATTGAAGAGTTTTTGATGAGAATATCCACTAACAGCATAACAGTGGAAGGCAACCTTCATATAGTTGAAAAGAAGACAAAGAAGGAAGAGGAAGAGGAAGAAGCTCTCACTCAAGAGCATAATAAATATTTTTTTAACATTGTTTTTGAATATGCAGGTACTCAAAATAGCATGGGAGCAGAAGTTGAAATAAAGGTTGTTAATATGCTTGATGCAGATTTGAAGCTCGTTGAAGAATGGATTCAGAAGCTAATTGAACAAATTGATGCGAGTCTTAAAGTAGGAGCTAGAATAAAAGAATTGAATGATATGGTGAATAATGATTTTGAGTGTGTAGATTACATGAAGAAAGAAACAATACCTGATGATGAATATAATATGGAAGTTTTTGAAAACAAGGAAGAATGCATTAAAATCATTTTTCTGCAATGGAGTCAAGATGAGATAAGATTCTGCTATAAAAAAATATGGCAAAAAGAAAGTCAGGAATATGAAGCGCAAGAAGCAGAGGAAAGAAGACAATTTGAAGATATAATGTTATGGCAACAATCCATGCTTGAACAAATATTTGAAGAGGAAGGTGTATAAGACAAGATCAGATTGTTCTTCAACACAAATTTGAGAAAAGTCAAAGAAAAATTGCAGCAACAACGAGTGAAGAAAGCCTACAACAAGAAAATGCAATAGAGAATGAAACAATTTTGAGGATATAGAATTTGGAAGCAGAGAAAAAAAAAATGAAAAATTGCAAAAGTTTTGAGTCATTGTAAGCCTACCTGAGACATAAACCAACATGCGTGTTTGAGTGATATTTGAGTCATTTTTTATTGTAAGCCTAAAAGGCATAGTTAAGTCTTGTTTGAGTTATGTTGAGCCTTATGGTCGTAATTAAGGGGGAGTGTTAAAGTAAGATAATTACTCTCGCATGAAGAGTTAGACAATTAGTTAAGTAAGCAAGTCGAGTTTTGTAAGTGTGTGATGTCAAGCGATTTTAGGATAAATACCCTTTGATAGGTTCATTGTATTCATGGTGATTGATAGAGATTGAAGATTAATAAAAGAGCAAGCTCATATGATTTGTGTGTGAATTGTTTTATGTTTCACTTCTTTGCCATTCCAACAATAGAACTCTATTAAGGCACTATAGAAGGAAAAAATATATCAAATAGTGTTCCAAATCACATACAACCCCAACCCCCCGTTATCAGTGGATTCATTCGCATAGGATCTCGCTTACCTCATCTAGAATAACAACTAGAGATATGGACCAAACATCTCAACTACATCTGCAAGGTCTCACAGTAACGAAACATTTGTTCTAGCTTCGAGCTATCGACAAGGAAGAGTAAGATAGAAGAAGAAGTCTACGCCTGCGATGGGGTTCAAATTCATACTCATTTCATTGGCTGCACCAAGCCCCTAAGATCAATCATCTTTGGGAAATTAAAGAGAAATGTTAATTAATGATTACGCTAAAAATGCTCTCCTTATTAACTCTTTAAATTTCTCAAATGCTATTAGTCAATCATCTTTGGGAAACTAAAGAGAAATGTTAATTACGCTAAAAATGCTCTCCTTATTAACACACTTAATTTTTGAAATGCTATTAGTCAATAACTTTAATTAATAGTCTATTGAAATGCTATTAATTTAATGAAAGTTGTGCATTGTGAGTAGCTGGAAGTGTATTCAATTTTGTCGAATTCCTAACACAAACGTTGTCTTCTGCACAACAATACTTCCACACATTAATGAATCGACATTAGCATTCATTAATGGTCAATTGTATGCAATCTGGATGCAATGGCGCCGCAGCAAAATTAATCGAAAACGGAACAACGATAAATTGAAGTGGAACACCCTCACAACTACAAGAAGTTATATCTGGTTGAATGACCAATCAAAATATTGTTTAGCACTACGAAAACGAGCGAAAGTATGCATGTTAATTTTCCTAGCTTTATAATTTATGGAAAAAAAATTAAATTAAATTATTGTTTCCAATCCCATAATATGGTTTCTCATAAAGGGTCTCAATCAGAAGTTCATCCGGGCTGACTCTTGCTACTCAGAATTTTTTCATCTCAGCCAATTTTGCTACACAGGTTGACCGTTATCTATCCTCGGGTATTGCCAGTTTTGTCATATTTTCCGTCTTTTTGCAGGTAAAGATTATATAGTAGCGGGCCTGTACCATATGGGTATCGAAGGCCTGCCCTACACAGTTTTCCTATACGCCTGTTCGTTGTCATTCCTTCCAGATTGGTTAGATAACGAGATGATCCAGAATATTTGGATAGGTTTCTTGATATATCATAATGCTGGGCGAAACAGGGTCTACAATTTTTAGTATTATGGCCTATTTCATTTTCGCTCCAATGCTCGGATTGCCCCAACTGGCCACAACAAGCGAGCGTGTCATTGCTTACATCAGGCGTGCCGGATTTGCCTCTCAACTCAGGCGAGCCAGGTTTTATCCACTTTACAGGCGATCGATGATACTTTTCTACAGGCGGGCCAGATAATTTTGTACTTCAGGCGAGCGTTGTCTTTTCTCCCAATACAGGCGAGCGTGAATATTATCAACAAGCGAGCGTGAAAACAGTCTTCAAGCGAGCGTTGTTATTCTCTCTGGATTCAGGCGAGCGTGAATAGTTTCTACAAGCGACCGTGACAAACAGCCTTCAGATGGAATTGAATGACCATACTGATATTTTCAATTTCCTATCGGGTCTGTTTATATTGCCAGAATATCACTCTGCTTCTATTCGAACTCTGTTTAAATATCCTACAGGACCAGAACGCTCATTCGATCTACATCATGTTGTTTTCTTACAACGCTTTTTCATTTCTGGAGATAACTTGTATAAATTTCATCTATTATTATCTCCAATTTTGTTTTCATATAAGTTTATCAGCAATGGGGCCGATCTGCTCCAGCTTATGTGGCAGCCCACATACTATATTCACTGCTCCACTTTCTTGAGCATGCTCTTTCGGGCTATATGGTGGTTGTCTCGCTGAATTTTCTCTCAGCTGAGCTCATGTTGAATATGTACTGTTTTATAACAATATTATAAATCAGCGTTTTTTTCTTCTGAAAAAAAGGATTATATTAATTTTCTAATTTGTGTTACTAATTTGCATGGTTTGATTTTCTTCGGTGCCAGTTAGAACATGGCCACAGGCTCTAGTGAATACACACCATTTGTTTGAAGTTTTAACACACATATATATAACCTAATTTTCATGAGTGATGTGCCATTGGGTTAAAAATTTTCATGGGTCTTACTGTTGCTAGAAATTCCTCATACACACTGTCAACAATGTTCTCATGCTCAGGAAATCTCGTGTCGTCAGTTCCACAGGTGCGTTAACCGACCATCATATAGCCAAGCTTTGGAATAACATACGTCTTTGTTGGAGTAATCATTGTTCCTCTATGGAATCCATAATTTCCACTTTGGGGATCCTAGTCACTGGTTTGGAAGTTTACCAGCACTTGCGAGTTTTGATGTAACGGTAAACCTTTACATGGTATCAGAGCCTGGATCCAGGTTCGATTCCCCCAAGCTGTGTTTGAGGGAGAGTGTTGGAGTAATCACCGCACCCCTATAAAACCTGTAATTCTCACTCTGGGAAACCTAGTTACCAGTTTGGAAGTTTACCAACATCTGTAGATTTTGGTATAACGAAAAACCTCTACAATCTCGCTTATCTTAAAATCTTAATTAAAATCAACGAAACTAAAATAGTGACAATGATGGGAGTATCTTAAATACCCTAATGGGTGAGTTGGTATGATCTGAATCAATGGTATTATTGCTTTTGAAATATAGCCTAATCAATTATTGTTCGATAAATTATGTCATTGTAAAGAGAGAATTCAATTTTCTGGTAGATAAGCATAAAATCATAAGTATAGTTCGGGAAAAAAATATATCTCGTTCAGAAAATTGATTTTATATGTTTTAGGAATCAAAAGGAAGGACTTTTACGTCTCAGTTATTCCGATTTGTAGATCAGGGAACTGTTGATATCGCTAGGCAAGGGATTATGTACTTAAATAATTGAAAAGTATGTCCTCCTTTAACCTGGAATTTGCTAATTTTTCTAAAAATAACGAAAGAGGGGAAAGTTATGATGAGGCGTGAAGTTTAAATAAAGTAGAAGAAATGAGCGTTTGGAGTGGATTGGAAAAATATGGAGTGCAAGTATTATATAATGTATCGTAGTTGTGCTTTTAAAAATTAAAAATTAATTGTAATTTTTCTTGAATATGAGTTCTTGTCGTGTGTCCATATGCTTTTGGATTGTCCAAAGTTCGATATCAATGAAGTTAAAGAAACATGTCATGGAGTTACTGGGTCATATAATTACAATATAGGGACACCATGTGGTGTGGGAGGAGCAATGTCGTGTGCAAATCTTCAATGATATTTCAACTAGGATGGGGTTCATCTCACTGATGGTGATTAAGCCAACATAGCCAATTTATTTTTTGCCATAATAAATTGTGTGGAGGATGGTAAACAAAGTGTTATGAATAAAAATATATAAAATAACACAAATAATAATGTAAAACAATAAATAAATGATTAATTAGTAATTAGTTAATGAAAAAACGTGTTTTTAATAACATAATTATTGGTGAAGTGGTACTTGCCTAGGGTATATATAATCATCACATCAATTCTTTTATAGAATATTTAATATCCATCATTCTCATATTATGGATGTTTATGTCTTCAAAGTATTTTGAAGCTTACTATGCTCCTTATATGAACTTTGTTCGTTACATAATTGGTATCAGAAGATCCCAACTTTTGGCCTTCAACTTTTTGTCAAATCAAGGATTTAGCTACATAATTGGAGGTTGTTTTTCCATTTAGACCTTTGGTCATTATTAAAAGAAAGCAAGAAAGAATATATATATATATATATATATATAGATGGGGTTTAAAAACATGAAAGGAAAACAAATTTTAAAAAAAGAAAGACTATAAGAAAAAAAAAGGGAAGTTTAAAAATAATATATTATTAAAAAAATTTATATAAAAAAATAAAAAAAGAAATCATTCGTCGAATTACATCGGCGTTATCATTCTTCGTTGTCTTTCTTCATTTATTTGTTATAATGAACTAGGTTAAATAATAAATCATATTTTTATTAATGAATACATATATATTTTTTAATTAATAATTATATAACTACAGTTATATAAATTAATTAATAAATAATAATAATAAAGAAAAATAGTTAAGAAAAAAAAATTAAAAAGGGAAAACAGATTGAAATTCATTTAAAAAAAAAATTATTAAGGCTTCATTACTCATTTTTGAAGGAGTAATAAGAATTACCTTTAAAACCCTAAGTTCATCTCGACAAAATTATCAACATAGGCACAAAATGGAGCCTAATTCGAAACTAAAGAAGGAAAAATGATTTTCTTATAAGGGTGTTTTAATCACACATCACGAGTTGATTACATTAAGAGTTGCTATCCAAGGGAAAAAAATTAATATCAATATTAGTACAAGAAATGATTAAAATTACATAAATATTAATCTCGCGAATATATTGTTAATTTCAGATGCCAATATAGGTGAAACAACAGTTTTTTTGGAAAAAAATATGAAATTAATGGTTTACAAATAACAATGTCGACGGGGTCTTGGATAGATGGTGATTCAGTGCTTTGTGAAGGAATTTCTTGATTTAATTCATCAGTTCAATTCCCCGCCCCGATCAGAAGACTTTAAAGATGTTATAAAATTGATACCTCAAGGGAATCAAAACTCAATATCTGAGAAGCAAAAAGAGCTTGAGGAGGACAATAAAACTAAACAAAATTCTCATTTAAAAGATCATATCCAGAAACTACTAGCACAAATCAAAAAATGTAATTTAGCTATCATGGAATGGGTAGCTCTGTACCGACCTTAATCTTTTCAGTGATCTCCAAATTTTTCGGCTAACGGTGAGCGATGTGACTACTTATGATGGAGACGACCAGACGGACAACTGGTTAACTGTTAACACAACTATGATATATATATATATATATATATATATATATATATATCGGTTGGATCCGAGGTTTGAACCTATAACAGTCTGTCTACAAACAGCCCAACGGGGTCCACCTAACACTGACGACCAAGTTGGCCATTAATTCTAATGTGCCACCAAGTTTTATATAAACCACTCGATTAGTGCATTGAGGAAGGAGGAGTCCGCGTGGAGCAACGCGAGAGGGAAAACACAAAACCACTCAGAACCCAGAGCCGAAACTGCATCCCACATGGGCATGATTTGGGAGAAAGATTCCTAGGAATCTTGGGGGAATATTTCTGTAGGGAATCTAAAAGATTCTCTAGAGCCCAAGAGGTCACTACCACAAAGCATAGTCGACTTTATAGTCATTTTTTCATGATTTTTGGCTAGGAATTCAACAGTGGAGTTTGTTTCTTCAATGAAGGTCTACATTTTCAGGTCATCCTCGGAAGTGGAGGTATAAGGTGTCCTTTTGTATTTGCATGTAATTTGATTGTCAATCAATGAGAAAAGGCCTCCCAACATTGAGTAGGGCCCAGAGACGTAGCGCACACTAGATGAACTTCGTTATCAACTTATTTTTTTGCCTTTGTTCTCATGGTTGCTTTTGATTTCCGCTTCTTTTATGTGGGTGCTTCACTTGGGTACATGCTCTTTTAAATGAAATTATATGTTCATCCTTGAAGTAAAATATCTGGATCACGTTTAGTATCAGAGCAGGTATTCTTGATGCAGATTGCATGAGTGAATGCTAAGCAGGAACAAGCTCCAAAGAGGTGAAGGAAAACTCAAATCCTTTGATTCTGAAGCACGGTGCACAACACGAAGACAAAACATGGAAGATGAGGATTCTTGATGAGAGGAAGAGTGAAATTATCGTAAGATATTTCATACTATGGTAGAAGAAGTGGACAATTTGTTTGCAAAATATGAGAAGACATTGGTGAAGCAAGGGAAGAAAGAACCAGATCACTATGCCTCAATAAATCATGAAGGGGGAGGAGAAGAGCCCCCTCCCTATCTGTCCTCTAGTGAAAGTTCTTCTTCCTCTTCTCATAATTATAATAGGAATCATAGGAATGCATCTAAAAAGCAAAGTTTTAAGCTCGATGTAAAGTTTGATTGTCCCACATATAATGGAGAATGTAATGCGAAAAATTTGAACAATTTGGTCAGATAGATCAAAGTCTATTGCCAGATTTAGGAGATTGAGGAAGATGAGTCCAAGATCCAATTAGCATCTCTTCAGCTGAGTGGAACCGGTCTCGTCTGGTGGGAGAGAAAGTTGCAGAAAGGTAGAAAAAACTTGAGTAATCTCATTTCTTCTTGGTCCAATTTTGTTTTTTAATTAAAAGATCATTTATATCCTTTGGGTTAACGACAAAAGGATTTAATGGAATGACATTATTTAAGACAAGGCAATGGTCAAAATGTGTAAAGCTTCATAGAAGAGTTTAGAAAACAAGCTTTAAATTTGGTGATTCCACTTGATTCACTAGAAACTCTAACAAAGTATAGTTATATAAAAAATTCTTTGTTGTTGTTTGAGCCTACTACTATTATGAAACCAACTCCAAAATTAGAAGAAAAGAGAGATCGACGCCTTAGAAATAAGCCACTTCGAGGTGGCAACCTGCTTTACATTACATAAATGAACAATTTTTTGGATGCTACAAATGACAAAAACTCCTTTCTATATATAGGAGTCCATGGGGTCACAATATAATCCTAGCCAACCTAACAATAATAATGTAAGGGCACAATAATAACAATATGGGGGTTATAGGGGTACAACAATAACAATAAGGGGGATAACCTAATAACAATAAGGGGCTACACTAGTAATATAGGGACCTAACATGCCTCTCTCCTTAGAAAAAGCGTTGTCCTCAACGCTTGAGTAGATTTGGATGCTTCTATATAAAATTATCATCCTCCCATGTAGAATCTTCAGTGGGTAAGTTCTTCCACTTGATGAGATACTCTGAAATTGATCGATTTCATAGCTGTCGAGTTCTTGTTTCCGTGACTGCTTCAGGTTCCAATATGATTTTTCCTTCCTCGTTAAGTTCTGGAAATATTATTTGAATTAGAATTTTGTCACCTATAACCTTCTTTAAGCATGAAACATGGAAAATTCGATGCACTCTAGAAGAATTGGGAAGCTCCAATTTTTATGCTATAGTACGAATCTTTTGTAACACCTTATAAGGACCATAGTACTTTGGAAATAATTTATTATCCTTCTTAGCTTGCTTGAGGGGAATTTGTTTGTATGGTTGTAGTCGTAAAAATACCTAGTCTCCTATATAAAAAATTCTCTCGTTGCGATATTGATCTACCTGTTGTTTCATTTGATTTTGTGCCAAATTTAGGTTATCCTTTAAGAGTTGGAGAACTTGTTGTTGATGCTCGATGTGATCTTCTACTTCTTGAACCTTAGAATTTTATCTTAAAGATGATGTGATGGACGGTGTAAGATATCCATAAAGTGACATAAATGGGTTCATTTTTACTGTAGTATGGAAGGAAGTGTTATACCACCATTCAGCCAAAGGTAACCACTTGACCCATTGTGTTTGTTTATCAGATACAAAAAAACGAAGATATGTTTCCAAACATTTTTTCACTATCTCAGTTTGCCCATCAGATTGAGGATGATAAGATGAGCTATGAGTTATTTGAGTACCCAAACAAGAAAATAATTCTATCTAAAAATGTCCAGTAAAAATTGGATCTCTATCGCTTACAATAATCTTTGGGTTTCCATGTAGCTTTTGAATTGTTTCCATAAATGTAGTAGCAAATGTACTTGCTTAAATGGATGAGATAATGCACAAAAGTGTGCATAATTGGTAAGTCTATTAACTACAACATGATGACACTCTTTCCTTTGGACTTAGGTAAACCTGTGATAAAATCCATTTAAATATCCTCCCAATGTTGAATTGGAATGGATAAAGGTAGTAGAAGACCTCGGGTCTTAATTGTCTCAACTTTATTTTGCTAGCAAACCAAACATTCTGCTACAAACTTTTGAATATCAGATTTAAGGCCATCCCAATAAAATTATTTCTTCACCCTGTGGTAAGTTTTTGAAAATCTTGAATGTCCTCCTAAGGGAGAAGTGTGCAATTCCAAAAGAATATTTTGTTTTAGTTGGGAATTCTTACAAAGATATAAGCGATCTTTGTAACATAAGGAATCATTTTTCCAAATAAATGTATCAGATGTACTAGGATCTTGCTGCAACTTTTGAATGAGTGTCCACACTTCTTCGTCCTTCTTCCATTCATCCCTTGCTTAGGTTATCCAATCTAGTTGGATAATATAAATGGCACAAAGAAATGCTTCCACCTCTTCATCCTTTCTTGAGCGTGCATCAGCAACAACAGTTAGCTTCCCTTTTTTGCAGATGATTTCAAAGTCATAACCCAACATCTTTGTGACCCATTTTTTCCTCTCTTCTGAAGATAGTCTTTGTTCCAAAACGTATTTAAGACTATCATGATCAGTTACCCCTATATTCAATTTTTAGAAGTCATCAATGTGCTCCACCATTGAACCCTTTTGTTTGAGAATTATCAATTGGCTAAAGAAGATGTTGCTCTTTGTATTCTCATAATGTGCTATCATTTCCTCCGTAAAAATTGACCAAGTGACAATTTTTTTACGAGAGCAAAGCCATCAATACCATACAAATGTATTTTTTTCTAAATGTAAAGTTGTAATGCGTACCTTTTGTGTGTTTTGCATATTATTGAGATCAAAATATTGCTCTATCTATAGTATCCATGTTACGAGATCCTTTCCATCAAACTTCACCATATCGATCTTTGGAATATGGTGGGTCTTCCATCCAACATTAGAGTTTATGAAATCACGATTAAAATTTATTTTGTTCTCATCATGACTTTCCTCTACTATATTTTCGCCATTGGAAATCATTTCTTGTATCAACTTTGTCAAACCTTCCTTCAAACCTTCCATGACTGCTTTTAGATCATTCTTCATGTCTTCCATGTTGACTTTCATTTTTTCATCGATGTCATCGATCTTAGCTTCCATACCACTCTTAAAACCATCCATCTTAGCTTCCACACCTTTCTTCAAACCATCCATCTTAGCTTCCATGCCTTTCTTCAAAACTTCCATTTCATTTTTTTGTTGCTCTTTGCGAGAGTGAAATTTGGTGCACTTGCTCTTGTAATTTTGATATGTCATGTTGCACTTCTTTCTCTTCATGAGTCATAGTAGAGCCTTCTGAAGGCTTAATGGGTGTTGAATTATTTTTATGGGGCATTTTAGAACCCAATACTGATATCTATGCTTCAATATGCCCTTGGAATCACTTCAAACTGATTTTTCAAACAAGACTTATGCAATTTGAAAAAAAAATACACACCTTTTTCTTTATTTTGAGGAGATAGATATTGAAACTGAATTATCTATGTGATTTCGGATCTTCAGTGTCTGAAATTCTATCATGTAGTATCCCTCTGAATCATCTTTTGAATGCCACAAGTCTGACCTGATGTGGATGCTTCAAGACAAAGTTATGCCCAATCTCCCACAATTACCTAATTATGGAATGGTTCAGTAAAGTGAACTTGTATGGCATGCCACATGTCACTGTTTCCTCCTGTTAGCCACCAATAAAATTTGTCATACCAAATGGTGGCTAAAATGATTTTGGAGCCTTCAAGGAACATATTTTATTGCAAAAAAGTCTTATCTATTGAAGACTCATGAAGGCATCTGGTCATTAGTCTTAATCTTCACTGTTGTTTCCATTTCATACTCTGAAATTCTGCTGTTCCATAAGTGAAAATACTACTGCAAAGACCTTTTTTCCCTCCTTCCACCACAAAACTAACCTTCACTTTTTACCCCTTTCACTACCATAAATTCCTCTATTTTTAATTTTCCCCTGTTCATCTTTCATGAAATCCCCTTTACAGAGTTTAAAACTTCTCTTTTAACTCTGTCGAAACCCTCGAATCCCTTTGAAAAACATTGAAAATCCATAAAAAATCCAAGTTTTATGTTTCAGGCTTTAGCCCCCTTCGGCTAAGCCCCCTAACCACTTCCCCACATGTGCCCTTTCCCTAAGAACCAGGCGCTAGTCCCATCAGCGCTTATCGCATCAGAATGAATCAACGAGCGCAAGCCTTTATGTTTCACGGAGGTTCCGATGTGATTAAGCCCTGAACACAAAGCCCCGATCCAATCACCGCTTCATATAACCCTCGGGCCCGCTTACGGCACTTAAAATTTATAATAAACCATCCTCGATGCATTTTTTCTCTTTGTAAAACATTAAACCCACTTTTTCCTATGTTTAACTTAAAACACACCGGTTCGTGTTATTAAATAAAGAGAGTCGTTGACCTTAGGAATTGATCAACAATGGATACAATATCACATCAGAAGTTTTGAATGGGTTGATTGAAAATCCCAAGCCCGAAGGCCCAATCCCGATTGGCCCATATATACATAAGCCCCAGGCCTATTAATGTTCCATATAGACCAGGCCCCGCAACCGGGCGCCCATTGCATCAGAAGTTTTCCTTTGGATGCGATTTAATGTTTTCCCCACCTCCGATTGCGATGGCCCGATCACGCAATCACATCGGCCCTTCTCCGATCTGCTGATCGCATCACCTCACCTCTGATTGCCAATTGCGATCCGCCGATCGCATCACCTCACCTTCGATTTCTGATTGCGATCCCCCGATGCATCTCCCACCGTCGATCTGACTTGCAGATCGACGGTCTACATTTGATCGCATCACAAATTTTCATCGGGTGCGTTTGTTTGTTTGCCACGATCGCCGATCTCTTGATTTAATATCCACTGTCGATCTTTGTGGGTCTAGTCACATCTGACGGTCCAGATTTTTTTCGAACCCCATTCGCCCTTTTAGTGCATTTTTCTCCCCCAAAGGTTTTTTAACCTCTTTTCCTTGTAATTTCCGCCATTTTTCTATAATGTGACTCCTTCACATTATTATTGCCCCGATTAGTCTTGAACATCGATCAAAACAAATCTATGGCCCAGACTTAATCCTATGCACCATTATTCCAACCCCTCTCTTTGATCCCCGCAAGCAAAACTCCACCGTTGGATGTTTTCATCCAACGGATCCGACCTAATGCGCAACCTTTGAAGCAGTCTTACCCAATAAACGCAGGATTTTATAATATTTGTGTGTTTTTTGCAGGATCTTATGGAGTTCTCATATTTTAAAAAGGAAAATTAAAGCCAAAGAAGAACGATCCTTCAGGCCTTGTTTATTAAAAGATCTGCACATCAACAAGACACAGTGAAGATTAATATAATCAAAGAGTATCAGGCCAACAACATGAAATCAAAGTGGAAAAATATTTGAAGACTATTAACATAGTTTGGAGGGATTAAGACATTAATTCGACTAAATCAAAGACCTGATTCACGATTAAAGAAAGTTTGAAGACCAGAAGAGAGAGATTAGGCTTCATTAAGCCTAAAATGCAGAATTCAATGTATATTAATGGTGTTTTAGGTTAAAATAAAAATATCTATCAGTTCGAAAAGCCTACGCTACCACATCAGGGGAAAATTGAATCCCCTAGCTACCACAGAGCCACCTACAACCTCAAATTAATCAAAAGGAGGCTGAGTTATTACTAGACCAGGAGAATTTGCATCAATACGGTTGAATATTTAATTCAATCAAAGGAACTGATTGTAAACTATCAGCAGAAGTTATTATAAGGATAGTGAAGGGCCTTAAAGTCAACAAATTCTTTCCAGCAAGCTTAAAAGTTAATGTAAACCAACTAATACAGGAGAAATATCAGAATGTTCTCCATTAAGCCCCGCAAAGGCCAAGAGACAGTAAATTGTATTAATTGAACTTAGAAGATATTTTATCCCATTCCACCTCCTTATTTCTTCTATAAATACTTCTGAAGAAGATGAGATAGGGGTTGGTTGTTGGTTGATCACTAGTTGTAATACTAAAACTCTTAGAGATAATACATAGTCTGCTGAAGTTGAAGAACAAATTGAAGTCTTGGAAACCTTGATGATGTTGTTGCATGCTTGTTCCTGAGAAGGCCCTATCATTGGATCTATGAGCTTGGATGTTGGTGAAGTATTCTGAACTGTTTAATGTTTTCTCCTATTTTCATTCTGTTCCATAATTTCTTACTACAATAGGTTGAAATTTTTAGGCTAAGAAATGACTCCTGGAAGCACCTTAGACCTGTTCATCCTTCACTATTTTATGTTTTCTTCTGCTGAGGTATTTTAGAGTCTTCAATCTCTCTCTTTAGTCCTCATGCTTGTTTATTTCTATAATAGCTCAAATAGTTGGTTTCAGCATGATTTATGGTTCTCCCTGCTTGTCTGCTATCACTTGAAAGTTGTTATTGAAGTCCCCCTTTGAAGTACCATTGTTTTAAGTTGGTCAAAGAGGTCTATTTTGATCTTTCCCTTTGTCATTGCTTGAACAGTTGTTTTGAAGGTCTTTATAGTTGTGATCATAGATGTATTAGGTGTTCCCTCTTCTATGACTGCAATTATCAATGAATCTTTTATGTTTTCTAAATCATTTGAAATAAAATCTTTGAGGAAATAGGCTATTCCCCGAATCTTAGATTTAATTTTGAAAGTTGTCTTGAAGTCATTATTTTCTTAAAGAATGTTTGTAGAATTTATGGTTAGCCCTTTCTATCAAATATTTCTTTATTATTCAAGTTATGTTTTCAAGTCCCCTTCATTGAGAATCAAATTTCTCTTTCCAAATCATTGATGCCCATCTCATTCCAAAACCAAAGGATCTTGCGGCCAAGTTAGATTTGCCCTCTGATATCCCATATCCATTGATGAGTATGTCATGACCTTATTTTAAGTCCATTGCCCAATGAAGCTGAGATTTCCTCTTTCTATTTATCCTTCCCAGACCTTTCATGTTCTGCTGTATCAATTCAACCAAACAAACAAACAAACACCTACACTTAATAACTAGTCTAAAATCAATACTCTAAGCACACAAGATAAACCTGTGCAAACGAACATTTGAGAGATCCCTCTCTGAGAACATGAGGACTAGATCCTGGAACTCTAAAGATTGGTTCTGATGTTGCCTTGTATTTTTATTTGCCAAACTATCAAAACACGGGACACCAACACCTCCTTTAGCTTTGAAATTGATACACAAGAAACTACAGTCCATGTACTATTAGCTACTTTTTACAGAATTCCAATCCGATGCTCAAAGAGAGAGTTATGACGAGTTTCCCAAGGCCACCTCTTGTAGATGAAATTCGGGAGCCTGCAAAAACCCTAACTTCCGCAGATCATATCTCTGAAACTATTTCAAACCAAGATTTGAAATATTGACACAACGTTCCTCAGGATTTCGGCTTTGCATGGTAAAAATTTCATCTTATGAACCTTCGTAGAAAAAAATTATAAAAAAATTCCACGATGAACTGTTTGGCGCAGCGAAGGGCCTAGAATCCAAAGTTCTGATACCAAATGTTATAAAACCAGCTCCAAAAATAGAAGAAAAGAGAGATAACTCCTTATAAATAAGCCACTTCGAGGGTGAAACCTCTTTTACATTACATAAATGAATAATTCTTGGATGCTACCAATGAAAAAACCTCCTTTCTATATATAGGAGTCCATGGGGTCATAATATAATCCTATCTGACGTAACAATATAATGTAAGGGCACAATAATAACAATATGGGAGTTACAGGGGTACAACAATAACAATAAGGGGGCTACACTAACAACAATAAGGGAATACACTAGTAATATAGGGACCTAACAACTACCATTGATGCGGCTAGTGTGAAGGCCATTAACCTTGAAAGAAGGGGCAAGAATGACAAAGAGGATCATCCCAGGAAATCGTCTTTCAAACCTCATAATGGAAAGTTCAAAGGAAAAGGCAAGGGAAAGGACAAGAAGGAAACTGCAACCAAGAAGTAAGAAGGAGGAAATACATCTTGCACACATTACAATAAGGAAGCCCATGATGATGAACAATGTTGGAGGTTGAATACAGAATTGAAGCCAAAGAGATTTGGTGGAAAGAGAAAGCAAAATACGATGGCAACTGTGTAACAGGACCTTGGATCCGACTCTGGTGACAAGACATAGATCACAGTAGTGGTCATACAAGGTAACCTTTCTCTTCATGCTAATGAAAATTATGAAATGCATGCAAGTACAAGTTCTTAAGATGAGTCTCTTGTTAATGAACGAAAGAGAACTGAATCGTTCCATATTATAGTTGTGATGAAACATACTAAAGTGGAAACCTTATTTTATCTATGCTCTCAAGTAAGCTTTATTTCAAAATCATTGGTTAAGAAACTAGGGTTGGAGACCAAGCCTCATCCAAAACCCTACCCTCTTGGTTGGGTGTGTGACAAAGTAAAATTACATGTAACCAAACAATGCAGGGCTCAGTTTGTGATTGCATCCAAACTTGTAGATGAGGTTGATCTTGATGTTGTACCTTTGGATATATGTGGTATTGTATTTGGGAATCCATATTTGTATGACAGGAAAGATGTTTTCTTTCACCATGAAAACAAGTACGATCTCATGAAATATGAGGTGGAATACATTGTTAGGGATCATTATGCCAAGATCAGTGCAAGTATTGTAAGTGCAAGTCAGAGATTGATCAATTCCAACAAAGGGTGCATGGTCATGATTGTGAGATAAAAATATGTGGGGCATATGAATCTTTCCAAGGATGTGATCCCACTCATAAAAAATAATTGTATGAAATTGTTTCTAGCTATAATGAGTTTTTTCAGGAACCAAGTGGGTTGCCTCCAAATCATGAGATCCAACATGAAATTCACTTACAACAGGATGCTTCTTTACCAAATATTGGTATGTACATGTTTTCAACCATTGAAATGGAGGAGATAAAGAAACAAGTACAAGAATTGTTGAACTAATGAGTCATAAGGCCAAGTTCTTCTCCATGCGGCTTACCCATCATGTTGGTGCCAAAGAATGATGGCACATGGAGGATGTGTGTTGACGACATGACACTCAACAAAATAACGGTGAAGAATAAATATCCTCTCCCTTGCATTGATGATTTATTAAACCAATTGAAAAATGTTGTCTATTTCACAACACTGGACTTGCGTAGTGGCTATCATTAGGCCAGGATTGTAGAATAGGATGTATGTAAGACTGCATTCAAGATAAAACAAGGGTTTTTTAAATGGTTGGTGATGCCATTCAAACTGTGCAATGCTCTGGCCACATTCATGAGGGTGATGAATGACATTTTCAAAACTTTTCTTAATGATTTTGTAATTGTTTATCTTGTTGAAATTATTGTTTCCAATAAAACTTGGAAAGATCATGTGAGTCATGTTAAAAAGGTGCTTGATGTTTTGAAAAAATAAAAATTGTAGGTCAAAATGTTTAAGTGTGAATTTGGTAAGACCTCTTTGGTTTAATTGGATCACATTATTAGATTTGGACAATTAAAAATAGCTCCTTCTAAAGTTGATGTGATTGTGATAACCATTGGGGCTTGGGTTGCGATATTTTGTTGTGATAATGGTAGTCTAAGATGTGTTAATAACGCATCTATAAACCATTATTTGTGAATTTAATCGGGGATATGTAAGTTGATTTGGCTTAGCAACATCTTGAATCTTTGATCTACCTCCCACAAAGATTCAGTTACCAATTACTTGATTTCTTTTATCTCTGTAATACATTGTGTTTGCGATTTTGGATTTTTAAATTCGACATTCATCGTTTCCTTTGTTTGATACAACGTGGCATTTTGATGCGTCACCTAGTACTTCATATACCACGACAATGCTCTTTCCTGCAGTTTTGTAATGAGCTAAGCTTTCTGCATATCTTCATTAGTGACTTGATGTGATCTCCATATTTCTTCTACAACAAACCAAAATTGCTCAAGCTCCTCTATTCCTTGACCCTTAAAAAAATTATCTTTGCTATTTGAGCCATGCTAAATGAGGGAGGAGGAGTTGGAGGGACAATATGGGGATGGGGATGAGGTGTGATGGGAGTGGCAGGCTGGGGAATCCCAAAGGTGCCTTGATGATCTCCAAAGTCTAACTGCTACACATTTCTAGGGGTTGAAAGGTTATTTTCTTCTTCTTTGTTCTCAGATCCAAACAAGGGATTGTACTCAGTTTCAATGTAGTTTTCAATATGATTGCATGCGCAGTACACCCTTCTCACTTAACAACATCTTAATCCACAACTTTAAAGAGTTTAAGTACTTACCTCACGGACCCTTGAAAAATTTGCGCTTGACTTCGCGATATGACATGTATGTATCAATTGCGAACACAGTAATAAAGCCTCAAAGAATGCTATCGATCGAATAATCAACAACCCTTGAGATCTTGTTATCGGTCTTCTTGAGTTGCTTAATTAGCTTTGGGTTCCACGTAGTAAGCTCGTCATGCTTAAAATATTTCTTATTCTCAGCTAGTCTTGATAGCCACTCATGCAGCTCATTAGTGAACAATGATAAAATGATCTCGTGTTGATATGTAAAAATATACTTCCGTAACAACTTCTCATTTGAGAGGTGTTGATCTATGTTTTCTTGTACAACAAATTCTCGCTCTTTCAGAGATATCCAATCTTGAATTTATTTTTTAGTTGGATGTTTCATCCAAATATCCCTCAGTCTTCATATCCTGGTCCTAAAAATGGAGCCATTTTTTAGCTTGAGGGGGCCTAGACCTAGGTTCAGAGATGGCTGCACGAACCAAAAAAATCCTTTATTACCAGCACTTTTGGCAACGATATACTACGCATACTGAAGTCTCACCCGAGAAAATATTAGGGGATGCTAGAACTAGGTTTCTTCATACAAAGGGACTATGAATTGTGGATTTAGGGCTTATCTTATATTCAGTCTTATTCAGAGCTTCACAAAACCAATATGACAAAAATACAGAGGATGTTCAATAAATCTACTTAACTACTTTGAAAACTATGTTTTGCTACTTTAACATGCATTAATTATCATAATAAACCATATTCAAGTCTTCACGATGCAATTATAGATAAAAGCCCTGATCTAGCATAGATAACCATAAAACATAGACAATGAAATCACTCAAGTAAAATACACAGATTTGTCTTCAAAGTCTTCTTTTATTAACTAAGATCTTATCAATACAACACTTCTTGTTTAACAACTCCAACTCACCCAATTTTTTTTCTTTTTATAGCAATTATGGTCATGATCAACGTCTTTTCCAACATATTCGTCATTGATAATTTCACACTAAAGACTGTATTTATTTTATTTTTCTCATCTTTCAATTCTATATTAAAATATTTGTTTATGTCACACCTTTATTTCCATTTGTATTTCTTAAGAGCCCTACTTCTTTTATCCACAAAGGGACCCTCTTAGGTAGATTAACATACATATTGTCCTATGTATTTAATATTATTTACAATTCCTTTTACTTATCATTATTCCTTATAAGGTACAATTTGACTTAGTTATAACCTTGGGATAATTTTACACTTATAAAGTCTAAGTTATACTTAGTTAATTATATTTTCTTTTATTATATTTTACAATAGACTTAACGATTTTATATTCAAGTTATAATTGATCAATTATAACTTTTACATGTTTTAGGAATTTTACACATGTTATCATATTAACCATATGAAAATGTATCTATACATTCAATCATATTTCAACACATTTGGGATTTCATTACACCCCACGTATAAATTCCTACATTATACTTTTATGCTCTAGTGACATAAGTAATTACGTATACTATAATCCATACCTCAGATTTTGGTATATTAGGAACATAAATATATTAACCAACAATACATATTATTCCTCGAAGGTTTAGAGGTGCATATATCAATATAATTCGTAGTAATTACTGTAGGTTCCTACCACCTACTTTTAACATTTATGAAAACTATGGAAAACCTTCATTTTCCTTCATTCGAATTATCAAACTTTATGGTTAATTGATTTTTATTTGCATTACATTTATGACTCGAGTTTCGAACAATGTAACTGTACCCATCTGTATTTACTCTTCCTCTGCCTTATCGTTTTGTTTCCCTAACCATTTTAATGATGGTCCTTTCGCACTTGACTAACACATGGGTTAATTTAAGTTTTAGGACACTTGTATGACAGATCTGCTCTCTTAGCAACGGTTGTGATTTATCCATAATTCCTCCATAAGTTGAATTTCTATGGTAGGGTTTAGTCGTTCATTTGTCTTCTCATTTTTCCAGGTTTCCATTTCGATGAAAAATTCACAGAGAGAACCTCTTTGCTGCATTTTGGAATTTCTTGTTTCGAATTATGGAGGACGTTACTCCGCAAGTCATATTACATTCTCCATTAACATTATGATCCCTTGCCGAGTATACTTCTCGTATTATGACCAGCTAATCTATGTTTTTATGATTTCCCTGATTGAAATTTATCTGTATAATTTTTTTTTCTTCATATAAAATGTTTCATTTATTCATTAGTTTTATGACATAATCTTATTTTGTATATAATTTCGTTTGAAGCCCCTTCTTCTTCAGTGTGCCCCTTGCCTCTAGAAGAACGAGGTAAGTATCTTCGAGTTGTAGTCTTCCATTACTCTTAATTTACATTTTCAAACTCTAAAAGTTATTTCTGTATTCGAATTTTTCTTGGGTTATTTCACATTTTACTAATTTCCCCCAATTCGTAAATCTCGTTGCTATACTGTGAACAATTTATGGGGTAATTCATTGAACCCATTCTTATTTGAATTGGGTTATATTACTGCCTCATAGTGTCATTACTGGAGGGTTTGTCATTTTCTTTCAGTTAATAAAATGATTATAGAAATTTTCCCTTCGAATTTGATATACGATGTCATTTTATTTTTGACATTAAGACTTTCCCCAAATTGGGTTTTTACCCAGATTTCATATTTTGATTTTGGAACTATGCCCAGATCCATGTTCTGAATTTGGAACTATAAGTTAAGGATCCATTGTGCTCAATTTGTGTGATGGTTATAAGCTAGGGAATTATATACTTTCTCCTCATTGTATAATAATTCGTATCAACTCTTCCATTTGATTTTTATTACCAAATTTATTAGTTTGTTACGTGCGCATATTTTTGATTTTTTTGTTTAAATTATAAAGAGTTTCAAGTTCACAACGAGAGGTGGCTCTCATGTGTTCTCCACCCAGGAATAGTTTACGCTATACACATTGGTAAGTCGTACTGTTCATACGATAACCCTTAGCTTTTTTCTTCACCATTAATTTTTCTAGGATGTAAATGGTTGAATTTCTTTCGCGTGATGTTGGGATTTTCTTTCCACAATTTCTAAACTCTGAATTTGTGTTTGACCTAGGTATCAATTGTGAAACCTATGTAATACAATTTTAAGACTTTCATTCCTTTGGTTCTGTCGTAGATTATGACTATAAAATTCTATTAGATTTAAGTTTATCCCTTACTTGAATCTTTTATTTAAATCTTCGTTTCATTAATCATTTGTTTTAGGATTCTTAATATCTATTTAATTATTAATGTTAGATCTCTTTGTTTATTCTTTGATTTCTTTGTATAAAAGAGAATTAGAAAAAGTGTATTTTATTGTAGGACTATACAGGAATTAAAATTATTTCATTGATATTTGATTTAACTCTATAAAATAGAGTTTTGACTATTTAATACAATACCATTTTAGAATCTAAGTTACCTCTACTATCAATTCTGAATTTCTATTTTTATAGTCTTATTAGGGTGGAAATGTGAAGTTGGGTTACACTTTTGTGAGAATCGGGGGCAGAAAACTCTTTTCCGCAATAGTTTGGCCGAACATTTTGAGAAAGTTCGGCCGAACTCATTCTACCGTTTAGATTGGCGGCATACTGACAGAATGGGAAAACATATTTTTTGCCAGAGATGGGAAAACCGACAACAACAGTTCAGCCGAACTTTTAAAATAGTTTGGCCGAACTCATATTTTATAAATATATTGCCCGCGAACTATTCTCATTTTTGCGCGTTTCTGTTCTCATTTTCTGCTTTTCGTGCATTTTTGTTCTCATTTTCTATGGCGCTGCTGCTGCTCTGTTGCTGATCATATTTTGTTGAATTGTTGCGGCGAAGTTAAGCGAATTTCCAGGTAAGTACAATCCACCAGTTTTCCTTCTCTTAAACCATTGAATGTTATCTGTTCCAAGAGAATTATGGGTTTTCTAAGCTACTCTTAGGGATGTAGTGAAGTGCAGAAGCCCTGCTTAGTTGTGATACTTTGTTTTTTTGGCCTTTTACAAAATTACAGTTGTAACTGTTCAATCAATGCAAAAGCTCAGTTCCTTGATGGAAATCTCTATTTGTAGACATTGGTGAAAAGGGGACTTGAAACTTATTTCTCAAGTGTGTTTTATAGGGAAAAATGTCCAAGTCTCAAAAACTATTAATATTTCTATATCAAGTAGCAATACAACCCAGTCAACCTTTTTGTTAGCAGGAAAAAAGTAGTAGATTTTCAATTGAAAGTAGAATGCCTCGGCTATACCTAAAAGGCCACCGATTCATGTTTTATATCTCTGTGAAGCTAAATTTAGGGCATTAGAAAAAAACCCATAATTTTTGGTCAATCAGAAGTGGTGTAAATGAGGATTTTTGTTTTGTCTCAGCTTAAATTCCCCTCCTCTATTGATGAATGTGCTGGGTCAAAAAGGGACAGATATAATGATTCAATGATTCCAAATGTAGAAAGGGAATGGAACTAAATGAGATGATAAGTGAAAATTTTGTGTTTAACTGAAAGCAGACTGAGGATTTGACGAACTAGATTCTAGATTCATACATATGATTGGGATGATGAAAACCAAAAACATTACTAAAAACAGGTACATTGGCAATATGTCACTTTTTATAGAGATATGGTAGAGAGAAACAAGATAGAGCATTTCTTGAATATTTTTTTTGCTATTAAAAAAATCTTTTTGTTCTGTTTAAATTTTATATTTACAAGAAAATTACAATGATTATACAAAATTTCCCCTCCAGAATGATCCTCAGGGGGAACCTGGAGTATCATCTGTTGTTAAATATCACTGGTACTTGGGTTTTGTGATAGTTTCCAATTTAGATCTTCCTGCCTCAAATTTTTGGTAAACTAATAATTCTCTATGTAACTCAACTGCATGTTTTGACAATAGATTTTACTTAATATAAATTCCCCGGTTACGGTTTAAAAACTAAAAACTTAAAAGACACCAAAAATATTGACAAGAAAACATATAGGTCACTTAGCATTGTAAATTTATACTTGTTTGCACTTGTTCTGAAGATGAGATTTCCTAAGTTTCCAAAAAAATTACAACATGAGCAGAAACACACAAACAAAAGGATTTCGCTAGCTGTGCACCACCATTTATCATTCATTATCGTCACTCATTGTTACACCATTTTTTTGGTCATCTAACCTATTATCATTAGATGAACCCAAGTACACCATGTAAGACCAATTTTGCCCTAAGTAAAATTTCTTTCACCACATTTGTTTACATTTCTTGGTCATATTTAACCCAAAACAAGGAAATCAATTAAATAAATCATTATTTATTTAATTATTTCCTAAGAATAAGTTATTTAAATCACTATTTAAATACTATTCCTAGTTAAATTTGACTAAATCATTTCTAAATCATTAAATAAACCATTATTTATTTAATTATGTCCCCATCATTTCCTTAAAATAATAAATAAATCATTTATTTATTTGTTATTTATAAATAAAGGAATTGACCCAAGTCAAAAATCCTTTTCCCTCCAACAAATATAATAAAATATTCCTAAAGTGTGATTCTAGAATTTGATTAATAATATTTTATTCATGCATCAAGTTCTAGAACACCCCAATATTTTGTTATAAATAGAAGGGTTTTTCCCATTCATTAGTCACCTCCATTGCATTAGATCACACTAGATCTACTCTTGGTCACCTTTTCCATTTTTTGCTTTGTTTTGTGAGCTCCCATGGAATTCTATGTTTGTTTGGGTTTTTCACATTAGCAAGAGAGAGGAATCATAGATCTGAAACATTGAGGACTTTCAAGAACCCATCCCATTGAGGAGAACCGGAAAACACCTTTCATGTTTTCCTCTCAGGTGCCCCATTCTTTAATATAATATAGAATTTTTTCAAATACATTGTTCTTGTCCATTGGATGCATGGAGTTATATTTCACTTTCTCTGCTTAATATCTTTCATGTTTAGATCTAGATTTGTGCAGCTTATTACAGATTTAAAGATATTTTGCAGCCATAATTGATGTTAGGGCTACTTGGTATGCGTAGCTAAACTGATCTTTTACGACGAAAGATTCATACTAACAATTGGCGACTCCACACGAGTTTTCTTTTGCGACTGCTGTCATTTTATCTATTCCCGCATATCCAGCTGTTTCAGACCCTAGGGTTTCTCTTCAGTTTTTTGTTTTTCCTATTTTTATGGTCTTTTTCACCTCTAAAACCCTCAAACATTCACATTTCTAACTTCCGTGTGTTTCTGTCCCTATTGCACAGGTGACAGACATCAGCTGCAGCTAAGACGACAAATTTTTCTGAAATCTGCCGCCGAGAGAGCCGGATATGCAGGTCGCACTTATCGATGAAAAAAGTGTGACCTGGCCTTGAGGTCGCACTTTTCTGCCCCAAATCTGTGACCTAGACTGCAAACAGGTCAAAACCTGCGACCTGCACTTTTTTCTGCAATTTTCCAGCACATTTTTTAGGTTTGCCTGAAGCTTCTGTCAGGGTTTTCCAGCCTCTGTCTCTGCCCGTTCAGACCTGTTTCTGATCTGTTTCACTCACCTAAGTGGGAATCTTGCCCCTTAGGGCTCTCGTCCCCTCCATTTTTTGTGGGAGAGTTTTTGCTGTTTCAGACGTCTGAATTTCCCGAGTTTCAGCCTTATTTATTTCAAATCTGATACTTCCTTTTCAGATCCCCACAGATCAGCTCTTTTTCCATTTCAAAACACCTCCTTTCATTTTGTTTGGGTTGATCACTAGGGTCACCTCTTTGACCCCCCTATTTTTAGTTGATCCCCTCTTTTCTAGCAACAACCTTGCCCCTGCCTCTTTGCTATTCTCTGCACCTCTTTTCAGCAGATTTCTCCAATAGATCCCCGTCCCTCCTGACTTTAGATCTATTGGCCTCTTTTCGCGTGCTTTTCCCTCTTATCGACTAGTTTTGAGAGACCCACCTCTTTGGGTTAGATTGATGCATTGTTAGCTGTTAGCTTTATGTTCTTTCAGTCTTCTTTACTGTAGATTTATTTTCAGTTACGCAGCACACTTTTTTATTTTACTCTCAAAACGTATGGGTTTAATCAATTAAAATTAACGCACGCCACACATTGACCCTAAGTGAAGAAGAGCCTGGTTAACACCGCCTGTCAAAGACTTTAAAATCAATTGATACTGGACCTCCCTGACCTTCTCCCATCTTGCCTTTGCACCTTGCTACCCTTGTCGGTCTTTCTTCTTCCCATCATCATTGTGCCTCCAAGGCGTTTGTCCCGGAGACTTCTTGGCCTTCACCCTCAGTTTCCAGTTGGTCGACTTCCTCCTTCCCCTCGTCATCGAGTAAGTCCTCCCCCGAGTCCACACTCCGACTCTTCCTTTGATTGTTTGGGTTCTCCCCCTGCTCCTGGTTCTCCCCCTGTTACTTTCACCATGTCTAGTTCAGGGCCTACTACCAGCAGCAACCCCAGTTCTACTGCTGGGTCCATCTCTAGTGGAACCACTACGTGACCTACCTCGACTGCCCCATTGCTCCCTTATATGGCTGGTCTTAGTCTTCCTGACTTCAATCAGCTTATTAATGATCCTATCTGCCACGATGTCAGTTGGCCTGCTATGCCCACCAAGCTCCCCTCCGACATTCCCAAGTTCGAAGGCCTTGCTAGTGAAAATCCGTCCAACCATATCCAATCTTTCCACATGTGGTGTTCCTCCAATTCCATCACCGATGACTCCATTCGTCTCCGTTTGTTCCAACGCACCCTTACCGGTGAAGCTTCCAAATGGTATGTTGATCAAGCCACCTCTTCCCATACCACCTTTGTGACCATTGCCCAAGCTTTCTTATCTTATTTCCAGCTCCCTCTCTGATACGACACTGGTACTGAACTCTTGACTTCGTTTCATCAATCCTCTTCGACCCGTCTTTCCGCTCATGTTCAGGAATGGCGACGAAGATGACGCTTGTGTCACGCTCCCCCCTTTGAAGATCGGGTTTACATGGACTGGTTCCTTCTCTCTCTCTTACCTCCCATTGGAAAAGATGTCACATCCCATTTTCCCCAAACCGAAGAAGCTGCCTTCCAAATAGCCTTGAAGTATGACCTTATCTACACTCAATCAGGTTATGTTTATACTGTCCTTCCTGACCTTCCCAAACCCGGTGGCCCTAACACCTCCGGGGCATCTCACTCTGCCGATGGTATCGTTGGCACTCTATCGCATACCTCTGTTCCACCTCTTCTGGGCTATGGTTTTCCTCCAGGAGGGGCCAGCACCTCCAGCACCTTTCCCCCTCCCGGTAACATGTATCCAGGATATGGCATGCCTCCTGCTTTTTCCCACACTCCTGCTTACCTCAATGTTGCCCATTCTCAACCTTATCCTTACCCACAGCCTGGTGTCCCAGCTCCTCCAGCATTTGGACCTCCCACTCCTTTGCCTCCTCCACCCTCGCAGCCGCACTTACTACCCCCTCCAGGGCACGTATTTGCGCAACAAGGTGCGACTACTCCTCTTCCTTCTCAACGGCGGAGGAGAGGCAATCCATCCACCTCAGGTAATCGTGGACCCAATCCTTCCAGTATTGACTCTAACACTGCTAACCAACCATAGGGCTCTCAACCCAAGTCGGACAGGCTTCTTTGCACCAACAAGCCCTGTTCATGTTGTGGTGTTTTCGGTCATTACACTCACGATTGTCCCCTATTACCACAGATGCGACAGATGTGGGAGTCTCAAGCCACCATCTAGGGACAACACTCCTCCTCTCCTGTCCCTCCCAATACCCCTACTTCTCAACCCGCTGTGTTTACCAATCCTTTCCCCCAACAAGGATTTGTGGCTACTCAATCCCCTCACGCCCTGGTAACCACTCAACCTTCTCCTTCTGGTTCCTCTGATTACCAGATTCTCATGATGTCATCTGACCAACCTCTCACCGTCGACCTTAACCTGCAAACTCAGTCTCGTCAGTACTCTCCCCCCCCTTCCCGTCTATCTCTGAGTCCCCATCCTCAGGTCCTACAGAGCCTTTGTCGACATCTAATGGTCCCTTGCAAATCCCTCCACCCAAAGTTGAGGTGCATACCAAAATTCCTAAGGGCCCATTATGCCGAAATGCTGCCTCTAGTAGGGTTGCCCATTCATACAGCATAGTAGATGATCTGGCACAATCTCCTTCTGCCATTTCAACTCCGGAACTCCTCTAGTCGTGTCCTTCTCAAAATAAGGCTCTACTATCTGCCGTGGGCACTCTAGATCCTGTTGATGACCAATTAATTGTTTTCGACGCCCGTCAGTCAGACCATCCCCCCCTTATTGCTTCCGTTGCTTTCCAAATCCCGGTCAAAATCCGAAATGCCAACGTAGCTCGGTATATTATTTATGAGGGGGCATCTACCTGTGTAATGTCCACTTCAGTTTGGAAACAACTCGGGTCTCCTGAGCTGGCCTCTTCCACCATCACCCTTCGTGCATGGGATGGCCATGCCTCCCAGCCCATTGGCCTTTTCCGTAACTGTCCTATCACCCTTGCCGGCAAGACTGTTTGTGTCGATGTGGAAGTTATCGACGCCCCTCTTGACTACAACATTCTTTTAGGGCGTAGTTACACCTATGCCATGTCTGTCATCCCCTCCGCAGTCCACTGCAAGATTTTTTTCCCTCATAATGGAAAAATTGTCACCATTGACCAGTTTTCGTATCATGAACCTAAATTTCAGACCTCACCTGAGTCCACCATCTCTACCGTCACCAATAAGCAAATTGTTGATTCTTTGACCCGTGTTTCTCCTGGCGTCTACAAAGACTCCTCTTTGCTTGGCACCTTTCTAGGTTCCCCCCCTCCTCATGTCTCTGATCCTAGCTTAGCAAATGTTTTCATGATGCAATCGTCTCAGGCCGCCCTTCCACAGCCTGCTTCGGCTAGTCAGCAACTTCAACCTCATCCGTCGCACCCTGCTCCTAGCCCTTCACCTCAGCTGACTCAACCTCCACCTGGTCCTTCCCCTCCCCCTCACACTCAGAGACTTCCTCACCCTCCTGAGTCGGTTCCCTTAGGCCTCCACCATTTGGGAGCCGTCCCTCCTGGCCATTACTCCACCGGTCAGATACCTTTCCTTGGTCCCCCCTTGGTGTCTATTCGGTTCCTGTCATGGCCACCCTTTCCCTCCCTAATTTAACCTTGGGAATCCCAGTATAGTATCTTACTCCTCCAGCTGAAACCCCTCCAGGCCACCCTAAACCATACATTACTGTGACCCCCATACAACTGATCCCCTTCGCTCCTTCCACCACTACTGTGCCCCTAACCTCTCCGCCTGACCCTCCTCATGCCATCACCACTACGGGAAAGAAAAGAAAAACTCACAAGGGGGCATCCTAAGACAAGGCCACCGCACCCAACCCTATTCCCCCTCCACCCACCAAGCCTTGTGCCTTGTGTGATGGTCTCGGTCATGCCACCCATACTTGTCCCGAGTTTCCCCGCATCCAACCCATGGTAAAAGTTGCGTTCCCTAAATTGACGGCCCCTGAAACCTCTGTTTCCTCCTCACCCACAACCAAGAACCCAAAGGCTCTTCGCACCAACAAAACCTGTGCTTTATGTGGTGTCAATGGCCATTATTCTCACCATTGTCCTCACCTCAAGCATTACCGAGCCTCTTTAGAGGTCATTCGCGAGTACGAAGTTGAACAAAATCAATCCGCCTCGCCCATCCTTGCTCAGTATGCATCAAGTTTACTTGAGGATCCCCCAGCTACCATTGACATCCCTCCCCCTGATGTTGAGATGTCTGAATCTTCTGCTCTTCTCTTGTACCTATCATCATCCGCCCAACACTCGGAGTACATCTCCTCCGAATCCACTCCGTCTATTTCGCTTGATCCCCCTTCAACATCGTTCTTGGGCTCTTCATGTTTTGACCATATTTTTACTTTCTCCTCTGTCATTTCCCCTGATGACTCGTATGTGCACCTTTCTTCCCTGACTGATGATCTAGGTAGCTTTGCAACCTCCTGTGGTTTCTGCCACCTTTCCCTATCTTCACATCATCACGATACTCCCATCCGTATCTATGATGTACTTCGCAATAGGAGTCCCTGCTCTTCCTCCCTTTTCTTGTCTTATGATGCTATTCCCTCCACCCTCTTGTCCACTCATTACATTGGTTATGCCGATGGCGCAAGTCGCTATTCTCGAAACCTCGCCTCAGCCGCCTGGGCCATCTTTACCCCTTTGCATACCCTTGTTCTTGCAGATGGGGTCTGCATTGGTATCGCCACCAATAATTAGGCCGAATATGATGCAGTCCGTGGTCTCCTAGCTGACGCTCTCTCCCATCACATCCTCCATCTGCATGTTTATTTAGATTCCCTGCTTATTGTCTTACAACTTAATGGCATTTATCATGTGCATAACCCTGTTCTGTTTAGACAGTATTTATGAGTGAAAATTTTGACACGATAATTTAGAATCATTACATTCAACCACATACCTAGAAGTCAAAATCACTACGTAGATCAAATCGCAAATCATGTTCTAGACTGGCATTTATCACACACAAGAAAATAACATTTCACACCATCCACAAAATGCATATAAAACATCTATATCATATAACATGTGTTTTTAAAGTCCATATACTTCGAAACATATGACATGCCCATAGCATGTTACAAAACCAAAAATATAAAAACGGGGGGCACCACTTGCCCCTACATAGACACTGGGGAGAACCACCAGCCCTACATATAATCACTCTCTGGACGATCCCAAGCCAATGGCTCTGCTCCCGCAGCTCATAGATCACGCACAGTCTGATCAGCCATCGCCATGCATCGCATGATACCTCGCCATTCCGAGGGCAGCCCAATACATAACTCTATGTATCGAGGTCGTCTAAATCTTGCCAACCATGCTCCAACACACTGATCAGCAGCCCCTCACATCTACGACAGATGTCCTCCACCAGTGTGGCCATCTCATCATTCTACGCCATCCTTGAACCACTTGCACCTGTAGCTCCTGCTGTTGTAGGCCGTCCCATATACCCGACCGGTTTTACTGGAGCTATATCTACATTCCAAAAAGTATAAGGATTAGTACCATGAATACTAGTCACAAAATCTTAAATGCACATAACAGATTAGTTGCTTGTCACTTACCATCGAGTCCCCATACTTGACCAGGAGGAAGCGGCAAGTCCGGCTCTCCCCAATAACTCATCCCACTATAGGGATAGTCGTCTATGTACAAAGGCATCTAATCCCAATGGGCGAAAAAATCAAGTCGAAACACCTGTCTGACTACCCCTCCCCCTCCTCTACTCAGTAGTCATCCCCACCGACGCATCCGGGCTCTCTCGGGCCCCCATCAGGCAACTATATACAAGGTCGTAAGGTTGGGATCTTCTCAAAGAAGACAGAGAACAATACCGTCCCATAGGCACAATCATGATTCACTTGCCGCTTACATAGCGACAGTTGTCGTTTCACCGACACCAACATCATCTGGGCCCACCCATAGTAGGTCCCACCCAACACACTCTCTATAATCATCATCTGCCCTCCAGTGATGTGATGGAATGCTTGGCTGCCCAAGATCTGCAACACGGCTGCGGCCACTGCCCGGGTCTCCAACCTCTCTAGATCCCCAATGGATATCTGAGTCCCTTTGACTTGGAAATTCGGTCGACAATGTTGCTCAACAAACTTCGTAATGTTTCGCCCACGTGGTAACACTGGCTGCGTATTCCCCACCACCCCCAATGGTGGAAGACTAGTCAAGAAATACAGATCCTGGACCGTCAGCTCGATCATGTGCCCCTGCACTATAAACGCCTCATGATCTGGATCCCAGTAACTGATAATCCGGGCCAACAAGGGCTCACCATCCCTCATCAAAGGGTTCTCCAAAAATTTTAGAACCCCAAATCTAGCCAGTGCACGACAGACACACTGATCTGCTTGGATTTTCGTCCGCAATGTACCTAGGTCTCTTTCTCTCCATTTGATCCGTATATCTGCCATATCTGCACAAAAAAACCATCTTTTTCAGTCTACAGATCACCAAAAATGCATTAACTCACACCAAAAATGAATCTCAGCCCAAAACAGCATTGAAACCACCTCCCTCTCACAGGTCGCACTTTTCAGCACAATCCTGGGCCAAGTCGCACTTTTCAGGCCTAAACCTGCATCCTAGGTCACAGTTTTTTCCCCAAAAAGTGTGACCCAACCGTGAGGATGAAGTAGGGGCAGTTACTGGGATTTCAGACCCCAATCTGAAATTTGAATCCATCAAAAACAAAGAGTAGGATTAGACCTCTTACCTGCAACTGACGGATCACGATTCCAACGGTCGGTTTGTCCGCTACGACCGCCGCAAGATTTAGGGCCTTCTCTCCTCTCCACATTCACCACAGCTACACAAAGCAAATGAATGATTTTGGAGGAAAATGCCCTATTAGAAGAAAACCCCTATTTTTCTTTCGCCCGTTGCGACCAAATCGTAGCCCCGTTTGAAAAACCTTCTTTACCATTGGGAAGCTCTCACTGAGCACTCAAATGGGTATCTGTTAGTTTTTCATGTTTTGATACTTCACCAGGACCCATTTTGCCCACGAAGGATCTCTTCATCTCTTCTAAAAATCGAATTTCTTCACTTACAACACTTGCACTTGGGGCACCACTTTGCCTCCTTAATTGTCTTTGTTCGTGTTGATTTTCGTCATGAGCTACCCTATTGTACTCATGCTTTTATGGTCCCCCATTGGACCTTTACTACATGGCAGCACCATCGAGTCGCCCTTGTTTAGAGCATCCGAGTTGCATCCTCCTTCGTCCTAGAAGTCTATATCAGATCCCTTTGTATCCCGACATCGACCTCCATCCTTCATCGTTCACTTCCCCTTTCATGTTGCACATTATGGCCTTCAGTCCCATCGTCACTTATCCTCCTTGATCTTTTGTCCGCTACCGCCAAACCATTAATGCCCTTTATGCTCTAACAAGGGAAGTTGTCCAACCACTCATCTGTATTCCTCATTCCATCATCATCATTACTGTCTATCTGTTCGGGTTCCCTTATTGCCTCACCTATGGAAAACCTACTTCTGTCGACATCAACTCATTTACTCCAGAAGTCAGGTCTAGGGGGCAGTGTACCTTGGTTCCAGCTCTTTTCCACATGATCGTGATCTCTACACTTGCTGGTTTAGTGATGCAGCAACAGTTATTGGTGATACCCGGGTGTGTGTGAGATGTCTCAACCCTCATGAGGGGGTGGCCCTACAAGTAGCCCCCCACATGCCCGGATGACTTCTTCATTCCAGCCCTTGATGTAGCTCCTCTTATTTGATGATATCGACCTCCATCGCTTACAGCGCCTGTTCGATTTGCTTGTATCAGTCAGATTTTTTGAGCCCTTCCCCATGTGTAGGGGGCATTTGGGTATATTTGTATCTCATGTACTACACTATTATTGTATAAGTCTTGACGGTTATTCTAGGCATCGCATGTATGTGGGATTCATCATTCTATTTCTCTGGCTCATGTTTCGGCCAACACTTGTTCCATTATTGCATTCCGTGGTTTTCCAGGTGCCTTATTTTTTTGTACTATTGTCTCGACGGGCATAGGTATGCCTCCCCCGCTGCCTTTCACATTGGTACCACTTCATAAACTTGAGACTTGTTGCACATGTAAGTCTCATCTCCTCAGGTTCTAGTCCTTCAACACTTTAGATTACCTTACATTACTCTCTGTCACTTCCATCTTGATGTCTAGTGATTGAGTTCTTACAACGTACTTCGGTCATATGGTTTGCTCCTAACACTTGTACGTTGGGGGGCAATCTGTTACACCATTTTTTTGGTCATCTAACCTATTATCATTAGATGAACCCAAGTACACCATGTAAGACCAATTTTACCCTAAGTAAAATTTCTTTCACCACATTGTTACATTTTCTTATTGATGCATGTTATTTAAACAAGGAAATCAATTAAATAAATCATTATTTATTTAATTATTTCCTAAGAATAAGTTATTTAAATCCTTTAACCACTATGCTATTCCCTGATTAAATTTGACTAAATCATTCTTTAAATAATTAAATATTGTATTTATTTAATTTATATCCCCATCATTCCTTCAAAATAAATAAATCATTTATTTATTTGTTATTTTATAATAAAAGATTGACCCTGAAGTCGAAAAACCTTTTCCCTCAACAAATATAATAAAATATTCTAAAGGATGATTCTAGGAATTTGATTAATAATAATTTATTCATGCAGGGGTCCTTCAATAGAATGACCCGATATTTTGTTATAAATAGAAGGGTTTTCCCCATTCATTAGTCACCTCCATTGCATTAGATCACACTAGATCTACTCTTTGTCACCTTTTCCATTTTTTGCTTTGTTTTGTGAGCTCCCATGGAGTTCTGTGTTTGTTTGGGTTTTTCACATTAGCAAGAGAGAGGAATCATAGATCTGAAACACTGAGGACTTTCAAGAACCCATCCCATTGAGGAGAACCGGAAAAAACCTTTCTTTTTTTCCTCTCAGGTGCCCCATTCTTTAATATAATATAAAATTCTTTTTAAATATATTTTTCTTGTCTTGTCCATTGGATGCATGGAGCCGTTTTACATTTTATTTTCTTAATGTATTTTGTGCTTAGATCTAACTTTATGCAGCAAGCTTAAAGATATTTTGCAGCCATTATTGATGTTAGGGCTACTTGGTATGCGTAGCTAAAGTGATATTTTACGTGACAGAGTCCATACTAACCACTCATCATCCAAATGAGTTAAATATTAAATAGTGTCCTCTAAAGAGAGAGATGGACTGATAGGGTCGTGGGGATTAATACTATGGGACATCAAAACATCCCTATTGGTGGGGTCTATTAGACAAAGAAAACATCCTTGATTAATATATCTCTAATCTCCTATGTAGATGCACCATTAATATAGAGCAAATCAACACATACAATACATATGACAACAGACAAAAGCACTAGGATTTATGGTGATAAAACCCACACAATGTATAGGCCCTAGGGGAAACACTAGGATGGACATGAATTCCTGCGGAATCTTATGAAAAACCAAGGTAAGAAATAAAAATCCATTTAAAGAAGCATTTCTTCTGCTTGCCTTGGGCTGATTCATACAATAGCAACAAAAAAAACACAGATTGTTGAGGACCACAATGTAATCAGATATGTTTTTAGTTACAGAGAGGAATTGAAATAATTGTTCCTCTTGAGTTAGATGACAATCCTTAGTTCAACTCTCTGTATTGACATTTAGCAGCTGATTCATACAATAGCAGCAACAAAAAACATAGATGGTTGAGGACCACAATGTAATTAGATTTGTTTTCAGTTATAGAGAGGAATTGAAATAACTCTTCCTCTTGAGTTAGATGACAACCCTTAGTTTATCTCTCTGTATTGACAGTTATCTCAACAGATTTATTAGGGGAATACAGATCAGTTTAAGCAAAGGGAAACAAATCATCTGTTATTAACTATCACTGGTACTTTACTTTTAGTAATAATAGTAATGGTTACGTATTAGTTACTGAACAAGCTTAATCTGTGGAAACCTGTAATCTAACTAGTCATCCCATATTATAGAAACACTGCTTATCTCTACTAATTTTTGATCATGTAATTGTATCAACTTCTCATATTCACTGTGCTCTAATTACATATTGATAGGCCTAATAATTGGTTACAGAAGATTCCAGAATATACTTCAAAACCAAAAGTGATTTGATAAAAACACATTAGCCAATAAACAAACCATTGAAACCAAAAGTGATTTGATACAAAACATAGGTTTTAACCTTATATAGGTAATTGTTTCAAATATATTCTTAATTTAAAATGAAAAATATTCAATGTAAAACACATGCATTCTTATACACCCTTATGTCTACGTAAAGTAGTTTGAGTGATTGCACGGGTCCTCTACACCCTTCATAGGGTATAATTGGGACAGGTAGTGTTAACTTCTACAATTTCTATAGGCAGAGTCTGTAAAGGGCCAGGTAGCCTCTGGATCTCATCTTTTATGAAAGGTGACATATCCAGTAAATGCCCCTACAGTCAATCTCTGGAATAGATCTAAATAGAAGTTTTTCATTTTCATATCCATGGTCTCAAACAATGAGAGAGAAAAAACCTTTTATATTCAACATGTAAAACACAAATTAGCCATAAAAGTTTCCCATTGAAACCAAAAGTGATTTGATACAAAACATAGGTTTTAACCTTATATAGTTTAATTGTTTCAAATAAATATTTAATAAAATAAAAAATATTCAATGTAAAAAACATGCACATTAACATATAATTGTGATACTTTCCTTTCTTTCCAACTTAGTGGACATCCTTCTCGAAAAATCCCTTTTAATGAAGCATATATATCCATAGTGATCCACTGATATTTGTTCACAAACAACTCTTCCATTTTGGACTTTTATATCTCAAAAATATGCTCATTGAATTTATGCACCTATATTTTTAAACTGCTTGAAACGATAACTATTTTATTTCACCATAGGAATCATTTTGATATGTCTCCCATTTTAATGGGGTGTATCACATTTCAAGAAAAAACACAATAGCCATAACAGTTTCCCATTGAAACCAAAAGTGATTTGATACAAAACATAGGTTTTAACCCTATATAGGTAATTGTTTCAAATAGATTCTTAGTTTAAAATGAAAAATATTCAATGTAAAACACATGCATTAATATATAATTGTGATACTTTCCCTTCTTCCAAACTTAGTGGACATCCTTTTAGAAAAATACCTTTTAATGAAGCAGATATATCCATACTGATCCACTCATATTTGTTCACAAAAAACTATTCCATTTTGGACTTTTATATCTCAAAACTATGCTCATTGAATTTATGCATCTATATTTTTAAACTACTTGAAACTATTTTATTACACCATAGGATTCATTTTGATATATCTTCCATTTTAATTGGGTGTATCACATTTCAAGAAAAACACATTAGCCATAAAAGTTTCCCATTGAAACCAAAAGTAATTTGATACAAAACATAGGCTTTAACCTTATATAGTTAATGTTTCAAATAGTTTTTTAATAAAATGAAAAATATTCAATGTAAAAAACATAGTATTTAGAAACAAAATGTAATTTGATACAAAACATAGGTTTTAACCAAGTATATAGTTAATTATTTTGAAAATAGATTCTTAGCAAAATGAAAAATATTCAATGTAAAACACATGCACATTAACATATAATTATGATATTTTCCCTTCTTTCCAACTTAGTCCATCCTTCCAGAAATATCCCTTTTAATGAAGCAAATATATCCATAGTGATCCACTGATATTTGTTCACCAACAACTATTCCATTTTGGACTTATATACCTCAAAACTATGCTCATTGAATTTGTGCATCTATATCTTTAAACTACTTGAAACTATTTTATTTCACCATAGGAATCATTTCAATATTTCTCCCATTTTAATGGGGTGTATCACATTTCGAGAAAAAACACATTACCCATAAAAGTTTCCCATTGAAACCAAAAGTTCAATTTGATACAAAACATAGGTTTTAACCTTATATACGTAATTGTTTCAAATAGATTCTTAATTTAAATGAAAAATATTCAATGTAAAACACATTCATTAACATATATAATTGTGATGCTTTCCCTTCTTCCAAACTTAGTGGACATCCTTTTAGAAAAATCTCTTTTAATGAAGCAAATATATCCATAGTGATCCACTGATATTTTTTCACAGACAACTATTCCATTTTGGACTTTTATATCTCAAAACTATGTTCATTGAATTTATGCATCTATATTTTTAAACTACTTGAAACTATTTTATTACACCATAGGATTCATTTTTATATATCTCCCATTTTAATGGGGTGTATCACATTTTGAGAAAAACACATTAGCCATAAAAGTTTTCCATTGAAGCCAAAAGTAATTTGATATAAAAAATAGGTTTAACATATATAAGATTAATGTTTCAAATAGAGATTATTAATAAAATGAAAAATATTCAATGTAAAACATAATATTTAGAAACAAAAGTAATTGATAAAAACATAGGTTAACCAAGTATATAGTTAATTGTTTGAAAATAGATTCTTAACAAATGAAAATATTTAATGCAAAACACATGCACATTAACATCTAATTGTGATATTTTCCCTTCTTTCCAACTAGTCCATCCTTCTAGAAATATCCCTTTTAATGAAGCAAATATATCCATAGTGATCCACTGATATTTTTTCACCAACAACTATTCCATTTTGGACTTATACATCTCAAAACTATGCTCATTGAATTTATGCATCTATATCTTTAAACTAATTGAAACTATTTTATTTCACCATAGGAATCATTTCGATATGTCTCCCATTTTAATGGGGTGTATCACATTTCAAGGAAAAACACATTAGCCGTAAAAGTTTCCCATTGAAACTAAAAGTGATTTGATACAAAACATAGGTTTTAACCTTATATAGGTAATTGTTTCAAATAGATTCTTAATTTAAAATGAAAAATATTCAATGTAAAACACATGCATTAACATATATAATTGTGATACTTTCCCTTCTTCCAAACTTAGTGGACATCCTTTTAGAAAAATCTCTTTTAATGAAGCAAATATATCCATAGTGATCCACCGATATTTGTTCACAGACAACTATTCCATTTTGGACTTTTATATCGCAAAACTATGCTCATTGAATTTATGCATCTATATTTTTAAATTACTTAAAACTATTTTATTGCACCATAGGATTCATTTTGATATATATCCCATTTTAATGGGGTGTATCACATTTCGAGAAAAACACATTAGCCATAAAATTTTCTCATTGAAACCAAAATTAATTTGAGACAAAACATAGGCTTTAACCTTATATAGTTAATGTTTCAAATAGATTTTTAATAAAATGAAAAATATCCAATGTAAAAAACATAGTATTTAGAAACAAAAAGTAATTTGGTACAAAACATTGGTTTTAACCAAGTATATATTTAATTGTTTTGAAAATAGATTCTTAACAAAATGAAAAATATTCAATGTAAAACACATGCACATTAACATATAATTGTGATATTTTCCCTTCTTTCCAACTTAGTCCATCCTTCCAGAAATATCCCTTTTAATGAAGCAAATATATCTATAGTGATCCACTGATATTTATTCACCAACACCTATTCGATTTTAGACTTATATACCTCAAAACTATGCTCATTGAATTTATGCATCTATATCTTTAAACTACTTGAAACTATTTTATTTCACCATAGGAATCATTTCGATATGTCTCCAATTTTAATGGGTTTTATCACATTTCAAGAAAAAACACATTAGCCATAAAAGTTTCCCATTGAAACCAAAATTTCAATTTGATACAAAACATAGGTTTTAACTTTATATAGGTAAGTGTTTCAAATAGATTCTTAATTTAAAATGAAAAATATTCAATGTAAAACACATGTATTAACATATATAATTGTGATACTTTCCCTTCTTCCAAACTTAGTGGACATCCTTTTAGAGAAATCTCTTTTAATGAAGCAAACATATCCATAGTGATCCACTGATATTTGTTCACAAAGAACTATTCCATTTTGGACTTTTATATCTCAAAACTATGCTCATTGAATTTATGCATCTATATTTTTAAACTACTTGAAACTATTTTATTACACCATAAGATTCATTTTGATATATCTCCCATTTTAATGGGGTGTATCACATTTCGAGAAAAACACATTAGCCATAAAAGTTTCCCATTGAAACCAAAAGTAATTTGATACAAAACATAGGCTTTAACCTTATATAGTTAATTTTTCAAATAGATTTTTAATAAAATGAAAAATATTCAATGTAAAAAATATAGTATTTAGAAACAAAAGGTAATTTGATAAAAAACATAGGTTTTAACCAAGTATATCGTTAATTGTTTTGAAAATAGATTTTTGACAAAATGAAAAATATTCAATGTAAAACACATGCACATTAACATATAATTGTGATATTTTCCCTTATTTCCAACTTAGTCCATCCTTCTTGAAATACTCCTTTTAATGAAGCAAATATATCCATAGTGATCCACTGATATTTGTTCACCAAAAAATATTCCATTTTGGACTTATATACCTCAAAACTATGCTCATTGAATTTATGCATCTATATCTTTAAACTACTTGAAACTATTTTATTTCACCATAGGAATCATTTCGATATGTCTCCCATTTTAATGGGGTGCATCACATTTCGAGAAAAAACACATTAGCCATAAAAGTTTCCCATTGAAACCAAAAGTTCAATTTCATACAAAACATAGGTTTTAACCTTATATACGTAATTGTTTCAAATAGATTCTTAATTTAAAATGAAAAATATTCAATGTAAAACACATGCATTAACATATATAATTGTGATACTTTCCCTTCTTCCAAAATAGTGGACATCCTTTTAGAAAAATCTCTTTTAATGAAGCAAATATATCCATAGTGATCCATTGATATTTGTTCACAGACAACTATTCCATTTTGGACTTTCATATCTCAAAACTATGCTCATTGAATTTATGCATCTATATTTTTAAACTACTTGAAGCTATTTTATTACACTATAGGATTCATTTTGATATATCTCCCATTTTAATGGGGTGTATCACATTTTGAGAAAAACACATTAGCCATAAAAGTTTCCCATTGAAACCAAAAGTAATTTGATACAAAACATAGGCTTTAACCTTATATAGTTAATGTTTCAAATATATTTTTAATAAAATTAAAAATATTCAATGTAAAAAAACATAGTATTTAGAAACAAAAAGTAATTTGATACAAAACATAGGTTTTAACCAAGTATATAGTTAATTGTTTTGAAAATAGATTCTTAACAAAATGAAAAATATTCAATGTAAAACACATGCACATTGCAATATAATTGTGATATTTGCCCTTCTTTCCAACTTAGTCCATCCTTCTAGAAATACCCCTTTTAATGAAGCAAATATATCCATAGTGATCCACTGATAGTTGTTCACCAACAACTATTCCATTTTGGACTTATATACCTCAAAACTATGCTCATTGAATTTATGCATCTATATCTTTAAACTACTTGAAACTATTTTATTTCACCATAGGAATCATTTCGATATGTCTCCCATTTTAATGGGGTGTATCATATTTCGAGAAAAAACACATTAGCCATAAAAGTTTCCCATTGAAACCAAAAGTTCAATTTGATACAAAACGTAGGTTTTAACCTTATTTAGGTAATTGTTTCAAATAGATTCTTAATTTAAAATGAAAAATATTCAATGTAAAACACATGCATTAACATATATAATTGTGATACTTTCCCTTCTTCCAAACTTAGTGGACATCCTTTTAGAAAAATCTTTTTCAATGAAACAAATATATCCATAATGATCCACTGATATTTGTTCATAGACAACTATTCCATTTTGGACTTTTATATCCCAAAACTATGCTCATTGAATTTATGCATCTATATTTTCAAACTACTTTAAACTATTTTATTACACCATAGGATTCATTTTGATATATCTCCCATTTTAATGCAGTGTATCACATTTCGAGAAAAACACATTAGCCATAAAAGTTTCCCATTGAAACCAAAAGTATTTTGATACAAAACATAGGCTTTAACCTTATATAGTTAATGTTTTATATAGATTTTTAATAAAATGAAAAATATTCAATGTAAAACACATGCACATTAACATATAATTGTGATACTTTCCCTTCTTTCCAACTTAGTGGACATCATTCTAGAAAAATCCCTTTTAATGAAGCAAATATATATCTGTAGTGGCATTGATATTTGTTCACAAACAACTCTTCCATTTTGGACTTTTATATCTCAAAACTATGCCTCTTCCATTTTGGACTTTTATATCTCAAAACTGTGGTCATTGAATTTATGCATCTATATTGCATTACAACGTAGGAATCATTTCGATATATCTCCCATTTTAATGGGGTGTATCACATATCGAGAAAAACACATTAGCCATAAAAGTTTCCCATTAAAACAAATGCATTCTTATACACCCTTATGTCTACGTAAAGTAGTGTGAGTGATTCCACGGGTCCTCTACACCCTTCATAGGGTATAATTGGGACAGATAGTGTTAACTTCTACAAGTTCTATAGGTAGAGTCTGTAAAGGGCCAGGTAGTCTTTGGATCTAATCTTTTATGAAAGGTGACATATCTAGTAAATGCCCCTACAGTCAATCTCTGAAATATATCTAAATATAAGTTCTTCATTTATCTCATGATCTTGTGTCATTTCTCCCATGCGTTTGTAATAAATGTCAATTTAATATATATTTTTATTGATTTTATTTTATTTTATTTATTTATTTATTTTTTCTTTTTTCAGAGATAAGAAAACCATAAAATATGGTTGAAAAATGGAAATTATGCATAGAATTTTCTTGCTATTCCAATCTAGGGAAAGAAATGATTACATATGTGCTTTCCAATATTGCGACTAGCAAAGTCGTCCAAAGGAAAATGAATATACCAGGAAGAAAAAAAAAAAATGAGGCATATTATATTGGATTGATAGAAGGCTTGAGAACAACTATGGAGTATGGATCAAATGGAATTGTAGTTTTCACCAATTTTGAACTTGTGTGAAACCAAATGAATGGCATGTACCAAGTTAAGAATGAGAGGCTAAAAGAACTGCATGGAATAGCGAACAACATTGTTAGCCAATTTCAATTTTTTTAGTATAAGACATTGTTTGAATGTGAATAAGATGTCTACTGATATAGTGCGTGGGGCAATGCCAATTCAGGATTAATCTATCAAAGATGAATTAATATATGAATTAGAATTATATGGGGCAATGCTAATGCAAGATTCATATCTCAAAGACGAATTAGTTTTGAGATGCTCTTCTTCAAAAATTCAAGATTCATCTCTCAAAGATGAATTAGTTTTGAGACGCTCTTCTTCAAAAATTCAAGATTCATCCCTCAAAGATGAATTAGTGTTGAGACTCTCTCCTTCAAAATTGATTGATGGAAATTGTAACATGATGCAGGGGAATCTGAGTGATTCAAAATTCAAATTAGAATCTGAAGCTGAAGAGACGGGTATGCGAACAGTCATGTAGATTTTTTGTTAAAACCGATGCTGAAACTCATGTAACTGATCTGCCATGTGCGCCTGCGATGTGTGAGTTGAGGAAGTTGGAGAGATTTTGTGGATCTCAACTAATCCACGATCTTTTGTAAATTCTATATAATAGCGAATCTGCAATGTGTTATGGATAGGGGAGCGAATTTAATGTAGTCGTAAGAGAATTTGAGCTAAGGCTGAAATGCCTTAGGTATAATGCTTAGTTTGTAACTGATTCTGTTTATAATCGAAGGATTGTTAGATAGATTTTTCTATGTGTTATTGTGGGTTATTATTGATTTAATGTTATGAATTCATGTCGTGATTTCAATGGTTTATTGACCATCGATCCTTACAGGATCAACGACAATTTAATGGTTATATGACGTTATAAAATAGACGCAGAGCATGGCGGTTTCAATTACATTAACCCCTGTAAAATCGATGTGGAAGGAACCAAGTGTAATATAATATCATGGCATACGATTCGTTGCAGAGATGATGGAATTAAAGCTACGTTGGTTTTGAAGATTCCCAGAGCAGCCAGTTTAAAAAAATGCGTGCTAATCCTGTGAGAATTGCATACATATTAGTTTTGGGTAAAGAATTATTGTTCGGCTGTGTATAAATTGCATTCGTTAACCCTGTGTGGAGGATTAAATAGAAATCGATGAGTTTGGTCCTTTTGATGAAGGACGCAAGCATGTTAAGCTCTGACTTTTGAACTTGTTAATCTGAATCAGAATTCTGGTTGCTTGAAGTGATATCGACTGAGATCGATTCACAACATCAAAGCGGAGAGGACGAGTTGAAAGAAACGAATTAAACTGCAGTGAAATTCTTGAGTTAAACGCAGTCCAATACTGGACTTGACAATGGTGGTTTTGTGGAACAAACCTGCCATTTTCGCACTACTTTTGTGATAGAAGTGGTTTTCGAAGAAATAGATTGCAGTGGGAGGTTGAGATCTGATGTTATTTATTAAATCGGAATCAAAAATTTGGGTTTGGGATGTGATTTATGGTTAGGTGCTTCTGGCAACCTTGTAATGAGAAAATTTGGGGGTTTAATGTTAGCAAAGGTGCATGTCTTGCCGAGTTACAAAACTCGATTGTTTTGTTAAGTGCCCCGATAAATATAGGGATATATATGCAGACATCAGAGTGGTGTTGCGAAAGTGAAGTGGGCCTATAACCCACAGGCCTCAGGATCGAATCGAAGTATCAGTTTTATGAGTCTGCAATTTGATACAGTTTGAGTTTGCAGGTTCATTTTGGAAAATGAAAGGCGACCTTGCTTGTAGTGGGTTTCGTTCTTCATCATAACATATCTTGGATATGTGTGTGTTTTGTACTTATAAATGTGTATTTTTTAATGACCATGTGATTTTTTCAATTATAGACCAAGTATGCTCCTCCCACACCATGTAAAGCGCAACTTGGTGAACTTCACATTTGCAACAAGTGGTGAACTTCGCATTTTAATTATTTTAATAAAATTAAAATGCAAGGACTTCAACAATTTTTTGTTTAAATGGAGTTTCACTTCTTTTTTAATGACAATGTGTTTTTTTCAATTTTATACCAAGTGTGCTCCCACCATGTAAAACGCAATTTGGTGAACTTATCATTTTTATAATTTTTTTTGATTAAATTGAGTTTCACACATCAATTAGTGCTTTGAAAGTTGTGTTTTACGTAATTTGTGTACAGTAAATTACTTTAATTTTATGAAATTTATTTTGAGTTTATTTTAAATTATAGTCATTTAAAAAAATAATTGTAAATGTCCACCGTAGATATATATATCATGGAGGGTGGGCGAAGATCAAAAGAATCCCATATCTCTAGGAGAGGGGGGGGATCAGGGATCGAGGGATGTTCATGGTATTTAAATATAATCTTAAATCTCCATACATGTGTTGACATATGGAATTGATTTTTTATCGACTTTGTGAGTCAATTAAGTTGTTAATAAACTTCTATTTTTTTATTTTTTAGGAGATAAGAGGAGAAGAGTCTCTACACCATCCATGGAGCATGCTGGTGGTTCACCTAGTTGTGGTATGGTTCACGCAATTTAATCAATGAATATGTATGTGTATTTATATGTATGAATGTATTTTTCAATTGATTATAAATTTGATTTGTTTATGAAGCTTCTCTCTCGTCTTGAGAGGTTGGTGGTGGTTCAAATCCCCTTAGAGGGACATCAATAAGTGGTAGCAAGTTGCGTGAAGGTAGTGATATTTATTCCCCCGGAGGCCAATCAATGGCTAGTGGTGCTGGTTCTCAGCAGGGTCGTTTTGGTTCTCAATAGTTTCAAGGTGGGGAAGATGCTAGCCAACCACATCGAGGTTGCCATCAATTTGAATATTTTTTTCATTCAATTTGAACAAATTTGTTTGCATGTGTTTTTTCTAATATACAAAATTTTATATATTGATGCAGAGGCTGAAAATGCTCCAAATGTTGGTCAAAAAAGACACAGGGCAGAACGCTTCATTCAAGAAGAAGGTTGTCCACCCACCACGACATATCCGGCTGCCATTTCTGATATAGAGTGGGAAAGAAACATGGAACAATGCACCTTAGAAAGGTGTCAACAACTTCATGCAAAATTGCAGAGAGATCTCGTGGCTTTGACTCTACCTACTGAGAGTTGACAAAGCTTGGAAATAGTTACACACTCTCTAGGCGAACTAGTAGCTGTGTACTGAAAGCTTGGGCCAACAACTGATACATTTGTAGAAGTCATGAGAAAAATAAAGGAAACAGTAATGGGTCCCGATAAATGGGAGGATGTAAAACAAAGAGTTACAAAAGAAATGGTGAATTCAATCTTTAATTTCAAAGAAGGGCCGAAAATAAAGATGTTGAAGGTGCAATATTTCAAGCACCCCAATATAGCTCACTATTTGTATGATAGACAACTTGCGGCCTATGGAAGACTCCCATGGAACGACGAGGTTCCTCTTTATTTTTCAAAATTGTTTTATGCAGAATTATTTTTGGAAATGAAACCCAATTACAATGACCTTCCGTCTGAATTTTTTGGTCCTGGGAAAGGTCGATTATGTGATCGTAAGGGTGCTAGGCGTGATGTTGAGTTGCCTCGCCCTGAGCCACCATTGGTTAGTCGACCTTTTTGGGTCGAAACTTTGCGGTCGGAGATGAAAGCCACTTCTCAAATTAGTCGAGAAGCAAGGGATACCATCATCAACAATGTTCACAGTGGATTGGGTGGATTCGATGTTTTTCTGAATCGAAAAAGAGAATGTGAGAAGGCACACGCCAATTTTTTGTATTGTACAGATGAAGAGATTGACAACATGAGTGTTGAAGATCTCAAAATATACGCAAAGAATTGTCGCAATGGTTGGCAAGACCTAATTCTTCATGAGGAAGAGGGCACGGGAACGGTATGTGTTAATGGTTAGGGTTCAATTATTTTAACACATACATGTACAATTTGTAATAAATACACATGTATATGTATACATTTATTTGTATTTACATTAATCTAACAAAAATGTATCATTATATGTTAAAACACCATTTGCAATTGTCACGCTTGATAAATGACGAAAATGTTAATATCACGTTTGGAGCCTCTGGTTCAAACAATCAAGATGGGTCTCACCATCAAGATATGTTGACAAATGTTAGTATTTTTTAAAAGTGATATTTTTAAAATAAATAATTGTGCACACATGTATATGTACATATATAAGAATAAAATATTTTAACAGATTTTGATTCCGTCCAATGTTTTTGGGATGACGGTACCTTCTTCTTCCTTAGGAGATGTACCTTCTACTTCCTTAGGAGATGTGCCAAATCCACAAGTATGGACAATTTTTCACTTTTAAAATTTATGTTTTTAAGCTATATATATTCCACCTCAAAAATTTCCATTAAAAAATGAGATATATCTATATCTTGAGTTATTTTAATTTTTTTGAATTTTAGGTTTTTGGAGATTTTATTTTGGAGCGTCTCTTAGGAGATGTCCCAAATCCACCTGCAAAAGTATTCAATTTTTCATTTTTAAATATATATATTTTTAAAAGTTATAATTTATAAATTGAAGTTTAGAAGTTTTATTATAAATTGAGATCTTGATCTTGAGTTATTTTATACTTTTAAATTTTTTGAATTTTAGGTTTCTATAGAAGATTTATTTAATCCACAGACTCTAGTGATGGAGATAGGAACATCCACACCATTTCAACCATTTGAACAAGTTGTATAACTTTTTTTTTAATATTATTGAAAATAATTTTATATATACATGCATTTTCATCTAAATTATATATATATATATATATATATATATATATATATATATATATATATATATATATATTCTACAGTTTACTGTTGGAGATGTTCCCATGAGGGGAGTTGTAGCAGTCGAGCAACAAATGGAGAGGGAACCTCATGAGGTATTGAATGATTTTTTTTTTTTTTTAATATTTTTTTTTTACATGAATTTCTATATATTCTCACTCATTTTTAAAACATCAAATTTTAATGTTTGTATGTGCATTGTGTACAGGTTTCCCATGCTTCGCAAGATAGCTCGCGGATTGAGACTCTGCTAGGAAAGACACTACATCCATATGTATTTGATTCCAGATGATTTCTAGATTTGATTGAGATTTCTAGTCTTAAATTTACTTTTTTTATATATTATCTAGATGCATAGTCATATATATACATATAACTTGATACTTGATACTTGTGAGATCTACAATTTTTTGACATATTTTATTGTGTTAATATAATTTTTTTATTTTTAAAAGTTAAGTTTTGGATGGTTGAAGTACTTTTTGCATGTGAATGTGAAGTAATGTTGTTATGTAATTTGTTTGGTATTTAAAACTTAAGTTTTGGATAGTTGAACTACTAGTAATGTTGTGATATATAAATTAATGTTTTTCTTTTGAACTACATTTGGCATGTGAAGTAATGTTGTGTTATAGTTTGTTTTGTTTTTAAAACTTAAGTTTTGGATGGTTGAAGTACATTTGGAATGTGAAGTAATGTTGTGATCTATAATTTTTTGTTAAATTAAAGGTTAATTTTTGGATGGTTGATCTACATTTGGCATGTGATATAATGTTAAATGTTTTTATTGGATAGTTGAACTACAATTGGCATGGCATGTGAAGTAATGTTGTGATATAATCAAAAAGTTTTTAAAACTCAATTTTTGGATGGTTGAAGTACATTTGGCATGTGAAGTAATGTTGTGATCTATAATTTTTTGTTA